>PVJI01009585.1:0-64689 GCA_004026765.1 Micronycteris hirsuta
GATCAGCTACCGGGGAATTCAGATCAGTCACAGCCAAGATGCTTGTGAGGTAAACAAGCAAAATACAACCAGAGAAACAAAATAGAACCAGAGACATTGAAATTTAGAGCAATCTGGCAGTAACGAGAGGGGAGGGGTAAGGGGAGAAGGGGGACAAGGGTATTCAGGAACTGCTATGAAGGACACATGGACAAAACCAAGGGGGAGGGTGGAAGCAAGGGAGGGAGGTGGGTTTGCCTGGGGTGGGGTGGGGGGAGGGTAAATGCAGACAACTGTAATTGAACAACAATAAAATAATTTAAATAAATAAATAGAAACCAAAAAAAAAAAAAAGAATATATGGTAACAAGAATGACTTCAGATTTCTTATTCTGGAGCATTTATAAGCTATTCTGTTTACAAATAAACAACTTCTCAAGAGAACGCACCATTTACAAAGGGGTTACTTAGATACAACAATTCCAGGGCCTTCTCCTCTTGTATTCTTATTTTTTGCATGTGCTTTATAATATAATAAATGGATCTTTTGTCTCCCTACCCACCAATCAGTATGAAGTGGGCACATTGAACACCTCTCTAGAAAAAGACCATGGAAAACATTTGTTTGTCCCCTCTGTCAGACATACCTTCAATAGGTGATACCTTTCAGCATGAATTGCAAGAAGTTTTTCTAATGAGGAAAGATCATCTGGTAGTTCTGTCTCAGCCAGTTCAGTTCCAAAGGACTGTAGCATCTGAGCCATGTCTTTCACTGTGAGGGCAAAATTTTCTATAGCCTGCAAAGAGCCAGTGATTCTTTTAATTTTGTGGGACCTGTGCCAGCATATCAGAACCTGGATCAGTAACTGTATTTACTTTTATTTAGAGATGACAGCAAACACATATACTATGAACTCTTCTCTGCTAAGGAGAGTTGGCATCGTCCTTGACAATCAACTCTAACTCTGCATCTAAGCCTCTAAAAAACTGAATAGTCAGGAGAAGGGTCTTCTTGAATGTCTTTTATCTAAATTTTTGTACTTCTCTGATAATGATGAAAACCATTTATAAAAGATGCCATGTCCTGAGTCATTTATTTTATGGCCTTGAAAACCCCAGTGTCTTCCTTATTCTAGTAAACTCTGCAATTGTAAAATCACTTTATAATAACTTTCCTTCTGGAGCAAGTTGAGAACATCAAGGCCACTTGATATTTAGTATAGTTTATGAACAAGTACTAGCATTCTGAGTAAGATGATGGAATGAGGCTCTTGTCATAACAATACATCTCAGGTTTTGTTGCCCTAAAATGTCAAGTAAGGTTTTGCTGTTCATTCTGTTTCCAAAAGCAATTACTCAGAGAAAGAAGGACAACACATAGAGACCATATAAATCCCCTGTTTACCACACAGCTCAGGGTATCTGCTCTTTTATCTATAGCTTTATCAGTTATGTAAGACTAGCCAATGCTAATTTTGACAATGCACCTGCATGTGAAGGACTACCAAATGAAGAATACACATGAGGAAAACAGAACCCTGGTTTAATTAAACAGTAGCTAATTACTTCCTTCAGAAGGTTTCCTATATCTATGGAATTTGCAGTAGAGACTCTTATACCACAGACTCACCCCTGTGAGACGCAGGACCCTTGCCTATTTGCCAATTTCTAGAACAGAAGGACTCTTGGCTGCAAAGCTAACTGCCTCAGGAGCACCACTACGATGGCAAGATGAATAATATGACTTGCACTTTTTAAAGGCCCGCCACACTCATAGGCTAGGCACCATGCCAAACATTTTACATTTGTCATTTCATCTTCTCAATATCCCTCTGAGGTAAACTTATCTATTATTCCCATCTCACAACTGGGAAAACTGAGCCTCAGAGAGGTTATATAATTTGTGCAAGGTTATACAACTAAAAAGCATCAGCATTAGGATTTGAAGCCCAACCCTTTGTTTCTTCAAGTTACTACATGGCCCCAGGAGGGGGCAGGACAAAGGAAGGATCTCCTTATTCCCTCAGCCTCTCTTTCAACTTCCACCCTCAGTGACTCTTCATCCTTTCTAGATATTCCCTATGGAAGAAAATCAAGATGTTGAATTATATGTTGTTAAGAACTAGGAGCCCCAGATCCGTTTTTCCCAAAGAGGAAAAGAATTCTAGCGCTAGATTTAAAAGCTAACAAGAACCATAAGCTCTACAGTAAGGGCAAAAGAAACATACATTTCTGAAGAGGATCCATTCACTGTGGCAGTACTGCAAGGTGCCGCCTAACTCAGGAGTTAATTGCTTGTCATCAATGTATGTCAGCAATTCACTAACTGAGCCCAGCATGACAACCTATACAAATAAGCAAGAAAGATACTGTTAACTGTCCTTTGTGGCACCCCTCCATTCAACTGTACCACGAACTTTAGCATTCACTTAGCAGAAATTTAACTTGCATAAATGGTTCTAACAATTCTCTCTTGTTCCTCCCCTCTCCCCACACACATATATTCACTACCTGCTTCTAATAGTAACAGGTTTCATTTCTAAAACATTTCTCTATAAAGCAAAATTTATCTCCATAGAAACCCGCACACTTGATTCTACTGGATCTAAAATTCTGCACTGTTAATGATCAGCCTTCTGAAAGAATATGATGCCTACCACGAAGTAAAAGGGCTTTATGGAGTCAGTTACAATTTATCAGGAGAGACTGATTTTTGCAAAAATATCAAAATTTATGAGTGCCCTAGCCCTAAAAACATATAAAATATCTTTAAAAAAACAAAAACATGCTGCTCTGAACTAGCTCAGGATGCAAGTTCATGGGAGTACAAATACATAAAACACTCATTTATTATTTTCTAAAATGAAATGTCCTGATTTTATACACACATGCACACATACACATATCCCACACACACAGGGTGAGGAAAAAGTAGGTCTACAGTTGTTCATATGAAAAAAATACGATAATCAATAAATGATAACACAAGAATAAACTCTGTGTTTCACATCCTCTCAACTGCAAACCTACCGTTGCTCCACCCTATACGCATAACATATGTGACACATATCATTTTCAAAAGGAATTGCTTAGTTACAAATTGATTAGTCTACTCCTTTAACAGTTGAAGCAGAAGACTTTCAGTCATTTTAAATTTACATTTTTGGAAAACAAATTCAATTTTTTCCTTTTAAATTTTTCATGAGTACATATATAACACAAACAGCATGGCCCAAAGTCTTCATGAGAATAAAAAGAACAAAACATTTTTAAAAAATATACTCTTGCCCTGGCTGGTGTAGCTCAGTGGATTGAGCGCGGGCTGGGAACCAGACGATCCCGGTTCGATTCCCAGTCAGGGCATATGCCTGGGTTGCGGGCCGGGTCCCCTATGAGGGCCATGTGAGAGGCAACCATACATTGCTGTTTCTCTCCCTCTCTGTCTCCCTCCCTTCTCCTCTCTCTAAAAATAAATAAATAAAATCTTTAAAAATATATATATACTCTTACTGGTAGTTTGAGCATGAAATCGTCGTGCCTAAATCGAAATCTAAGGTCTGTGAAAGTCCGTTGAAGAAAACTGGTTGGACGTAGAACCAATACCAAGTGTATGTTCCCTGGGAAGGAGGCCTGTAAAAAGAGCAAGCACAAGAAAGAAAACATTGTCAAAACATGCACTCAACTGAGCACTATCAGAAAACTAATGAAAGGAAACACATTTTAAAATCATAAAAGCCAGCCCTGGCTGGTGTGGCTCAGTGGATTGAGCGCCAGACTGCGAACAAAGGGTCACTGGTTCAATTCTCAGTCAGGGCACATGCCTGAGTTGCAGGCCTCATCCCCAGAAGGGGGCACTTAAGAGGCAACCACACATTGATGTTTCTCTCCCTCTCTTCCCTTCTCTAAAAATAAATAAATAAAATCCCCCCAAAAAATGCTTTAAAAATCATGAAAGCCACTAAAAGGACAAACTTTAAAAAGGATCAGTGATAAAATCTAAAAACATGAAAATAAAAATAAACCAATGTAAGGTCACCAGGTCAGATCTTTGCAATGCTCATGGCATGGAATTTTCTCACACTAAAGTCTCAAGTTACAAATAATTATACTCTTAAGCTTCATTTTAAAGTTATTTGTACTGAAATTGCATTTATTCCCTTTAAACAGAATTAGGAGACAGGTTCCTAGAGTATCCCTACAAGTCAAAGGGAACTAAAATCCTGCATACTTATAGTAAATGACACAATAAAACTATATCTTGAACTCAAATGTTTATTTTCATCCAAGAAAAATTCACTGAATATCTTCTGTGTATCCATGCCATGTATTTAAGTGAGTAATTATCCAGCACTGTTAGCATTTGGTACAGGCAAAATAATAAAATATAGTCCCTACACTTCTTGCAAGAAAATGACAGTCTGAAAATAGTGGAGCACATTAATAACCATTAGCTCTATAGCATGATAATTTAATCAGTGAAACAAGGGTGTTAGAATAAGATACAACAGAAAGTGGTAGCACTGCACATTCCAGGCCTAGGAATGTCTAGAAAGGTTTCAAAGCATAAGGAGAAATTAATTGGAACGACAAAATGTCATTCTGGTGCACTAACAATTCTCCAGCTTCTAGAATACTGGTACATAATAGGTGGTCAAGAAATAATTGCTAAATGAAAGAATGCAAAAGACAAGGAGGGAACTATGCAAAATTAGGAAGGAATGGACTAGTACAGGCCAATATTAATAATAAACTACCACATATCAAATGCTTTACTCTGTGCCAAGTATTTTGCCAACATTATCATAGTTCCTCTTCATAATAATTCTTTCAAGTAGTTAGGCTATCCTCTTTTACAAAGAAAGTGAGGCTCATATATTTAACTGTAATTGACCCAGCTGGTGAGGCCTAAATTTGCACCTGAGTCACTCTACTACCCCATTTCATCAAGAGGTTCCAATAAGGAAGGCTAGGGGGAAATGATGCTGGAGCTTTGGCAATGGGAACTAGTGCTAAAAAGATGGGCAGGAGCCAGTTCAGGAAAGACCTTGGGTTTTTTCCTGGAGAAAAGGGGAGACTCTAAGAAGTTTCAAGCAGCAGAGCAACATGATCAGTTTGCATTTTAGGAGGATCACTCTGGTTTTGGGACTGGATTTGGACAAGAGTGAAAGCAAAGAGGTGAGCTAGGAGGCTATGGTACAGTAATCCAACCCAGAGATGAGGATTTCCTAAACTGGAGCAACAATACCAGGGATGACGATAGACTCTGGGAGATAGAACCTGCAAGACATGATGTCTGAATGTGTCTAATAAGAAAGGAAAGCCTGGAAACAGCCTAAGTGCCCATCTGTAAATGAGTGGATCAAAACACTGTGGTATATTTACACAATGGAGAACTACACAGCAGAAAGACAGACTTCCTACTCTTCACGGCAGCATGGATGGAACTGGAGAGCATTGTGCTAAGTGAAGCAAGCCAGGTGGTGAAAGACAAGTGCCATAGGATCTCACCTATAAGAGAAACAGTCAACAAAACAAACGAGCTAAATAGAACCAGAGACATGGAAATAAAGAACAAACTGACAGTTACCACAGGGATGGGGGACAGGGATAATGGGGAAAAGTAGGGGAAGGGGCAAGTCAAAAAACATGAATAAAGGACTCACTGTCGCGGACTATAGGGGGTTGACTGTGGGGGTGTGGGGAACAGGGCAGGGAAGAGCAATGGGGAAAAAGGTAGAACTGTAACTAAACAACAATAAAAAATAGTTTAAAAGAAAAGGAAAACCTAGGAAATCAATCTCCAGATTCCTGGCTTGAGTAACTGGGTGAACGGTACAACCCTCACTAACATGGGGAACACAAGAGGAGCAGGTTTTCATGAGGGGGACAAGACATTGATTCCCATTCCTGGACCTGCCAGGTTGAAAGGGTAAGCAGAACATCTAGATGATGTGCATCAGCAAACATATGTACAAGGAAGAAGGGAAAGAAGGCCAGACTGGGAATGCAGAGTTGGGAGTCAGTCTAAAAACAGAAGATTAAAGCACAATAAAGCAAAATATGTCAGAAATGTTTAAAATACAATAATATTTCAGCCCTGGCTGGTGTAGCTCAGTGGTTGAGCATCAGCCTGAGAAGCAAAAGGTCACCAGTTCAATTCCCAGTCAGAGCAAATGCCTGGGTGGCAGGCCAGGTCCCCAGTTGGGGGCATGTGAGTGGCATACAATCAAGGTTTCTCTCACTTTCTTTCTGCTTCCCTTTCTCTAAAAAGTAAAATCTTTAAAAATAAATATTTAAAAATATAATAATATTTCAAGCATGTTGAAACATCAGTAATTAAAACTATAGTACAAAAATTGTTAACATACTGTGGGGCAGAGTAATGGGAACTCTGTAGTTTCTACTCGATGTGCTGTGAACCCAAACCTGCTCTAAAAAAAAAGTCAAATAATTTTCACCAAGTTGTAAGAACTAAATTCTTAGGGAAATGACATGTAAAAGTGGAAATTTTAAAAATTCAATTGGAAATACTAATAAAACAAACAAAAAAAACGGCAATGAGAACTAGAGGGAAAGAGAACTAAATGTCATACAAATAGGTAAAAGAGACAAGATTAAATCACTAAATTAAACAAAGATAATAAATAGATACAAATTGGGATGGCTGTTGAACTCATAAGTCCTCCAGGTGGCTACGTCTGTCCTGCCCTCTCCCTTCATGAGAAACTTCTCCCCCTCTGCTATACACTGAATGCTTATGCCTCCCCCAAATTCATATGTTGTAACAACCCCGAATGTGATATTTAGAGGTGGGGCTATTTGGAGGTGATTAGGACATGAGGTTGCAACCCTCATGAATGGGGTTAGCAATCGTATAAGACAGACACCCAAAATATCCCTCACCCCTTCTGCCATGTGAGGACACAGAGAAAGACGACCTTCTAGGAACCAGGAACTGGGCCCTCACCAGACATCAAATCTGCCAGGACCTTGATATTGTCCTTCCAGCCTCGAGAACTATGAGAAATAAATTTCTGTTTATGAGCCACCCAATCTATTATATTCTGTTATAGCATCCCAAACGAACCAAAAGAAGGCTTTTACAATTTTCATTGGTTCCTAATAAAAACTGTTGTCTTTCTACATGATATTTCCCTTCCAACACACAATGATTAGTGGGGTGAAGATTTGATGTAAGTAGGGCCAAAGTCCTGCCCTATGATTTTTCAAATTGGTGCTAAGAAAAGGAACTTTGATGGCACAGTTCCAGAGTTACTGGGAATCATGACCCCTGCTGCTGGAGAAAGTTTATTTCAACTTTTCTAGAGAAACAGAGACAGAGTTCCAATGATAATGTACATTCTCTCCCCTATTATATACATAATTTATATTATGTTTTATGCTAAGCATGGTACATACCACCCATGGTTATTGTAAGAATTAAAACAAGTAGTAAATATAAAGGTAGTCTGTAAACTCTAAAATAATTAATAACATAATTCACTTTGGATTCTTAGACCTAAGGCCAAGCAGGTTTAGGCAGAAAACTACCAGAATATGGACACAGTCTTGCTTAAGGAGAGACTCTGACAGGGATTTGTGAGAACTCTGGACCTATTTTTAGATTGAAAACACTGATTCTATTTCTATCCGATTCACTTTAGGAGTTAAGCCATTCCTTCTCCTTCACATAGGTAAATTACTATATTATTATACTTACCTGCTTTGATCCAGCCTTTTGTTTTTTTTTCACTTTTCAATGGAACTGAAAGCACCCTACTTTTGCCAACACTTAAAGCAAAATTACTATTATTCTTTTGTTGATTCTAGGTTGATGTGGTCTCATTGTCTCTTTTTCTCTGACTTTCCTTAATGTCATGACCTCTAGTATGGAGTAGGAAATCTCTGGATGCAAGACCCTGGGGATGACCAACTTAAATCCTGAAATACTCACCCTCCTCCAAAATCAGGGTGGAAGATACAATGGGAACAGAGAAGGCCATGTGGCAACTCTTTGCCTGAGACAAGGCCCAGCTCTCCACCCTGCCATTCCTACAAGAACAAAGCTGCCCCAGCAGCCAGGTACAGGAACAGCTGATCACACAGCAGGGAGCAAAATATAAAGAGGGGAGCAAAATATAAAGAGAGAAGCAGAATCACTGTCCACGGAATCCACAGGGAAGAGTTTCAGCAGGGTTTGGAAGTGTTCAGCTGCTCCAAAGCCAGGGGTTTAGTGTTGGCTGTTTATTAAATCAGTTATTGTCACTATTTGATAAAGTAGTTTATCCAAAACATTGATGGCTGTATAGAATGCTTCTGAAGATAATTCTACATTCTAATCAGATCATTTTTAAGTAAAACTTCCTGATTATTTTATAATACAGTTCCCTTCCTTAATTCCTTGAAAATGTTTAGTGACTTGCTTATCACCAAAAGCCAATAAAAAGTTGTATTTTTTAAAGAAAACGTGCTATCAAGGATGAAAATTTCCTTTATTGCCTGTAATAATAACATTTACAATATTTTTGATTGCAGAATAATTTCAAGATCTTTATTCAGCTAACATGCAAA
Source organism: Micronycteris hirsuta (assembly GCA_004026765.1). Classification (NCBI taxonomy): domain Eukaryota; kingdom Metazoa; phylum Chordata; class Mammalia; order Chiroptera; family Phyllostomidae; genus Micronycteris; species Micronycteris hirsuta. Next base: position 8,551 of record PVJI01009585.1, read on the forward strand.
TCTTCCATTTGGATGAATAAATAACTTGTACGCAATAGCTGTAAAACTACTAAATAACTGGGTGGCACTGAAACAATTCATTTGATTTGTCATATATTTTTGTTTTTTACAAAACTAAATCAAACTTTTCAGACCAGGTATATTGTTTCTATCCCTCATGCCCATTAAGTCCCATTCCCAGGCCCATTCCCTTACCCCAAACTGAAACAGGTGCTTGCCATATTGTCTAATTATAGCAAATCCACAAGCTCACATGAATGACTGCTTTTCATAGCTTCTCCCTCTCTAGCAAAAAAAAAGACATATATAAATATACATTTGTATATATTCAGGGTCTCTCAAAGACTTAAGGTAGGAAAAGGAGATTGGCTAGATTGCCATGGGTGGCAGTGTTGCTTTTTATTCCATTCTTATTGCAAAAATTATGCTAATCCTCAGCATTATTATGACATTGTGCCAAGTACTTTACATGCATTAGGTGATTGGTTTATTCTCATTTCACAGCTGGAGAAAACTGAGTGTAGTTGGCAGAATAATGATCTCCCAAAGAGGTCCACATCCTAATCCCTATAAACTTGTGAAAATGTAACATTACTAAAGAGAATTTGTGAATGTGATTAAATTAAGGATCTTGAGATGGGGAGATGTCCATGGGTTATTGGGACAGGAATAGTGTAATCACGAGGATCCTTAGTAGACATAGAGGGAAGCGAGAGGACCAGAGTGAGTTGAAGAGATGTGATGACGGAAGCAGAGGTCAGAGTGACCTGGGGCCATGAGCCAAGGGATGTGGGCGCCTCTAGAAGCTGGAAAGTCAAAGAAACTAATTCTCCTCTAAAGCCTCCACAAGGAACATAGCCCTGCTGACACCTTTGTTTTAGGCCAGTAAGACTTATTTTGGTATTCTCACTTTCAGAACACTAACAGAATACATTTTAATATATTAACAGAGTACACACAGTTTGCGGTAATTTGTTAGAGCAGCAATACAAAACGAATACACTACCCTGGCTGGTATGGCTCAGTGGATTGAGTGCCAGCCTGTGAACCAAAGGGTCACCGGTTCGATTCCCAGTCAGGGCACAGGCCTGTGTTGCAGGCCAGGTCTCCAGTGCGGGTGTGCAAGAGGCAACCACACACTGATGTTTCTCTCCCTCTCTTTCCCCTACCTTCCCCTCTGTCTAAAAATAAGTAAGTAAAATCTTTAAAAAAAGAAAACTAATACACTGAAGTTTTGTGAGGTTATTTTTCAAGAACTTATACCTTGCTTGTAAGTGGCAGAATTAAAGACCAGATTCATCTGAGTGCAGAGCCAAACACTTAAACAAACTTTAATTGAAAAAATAAAAGGAGACTATATATATATATACTCTTGTGCGTGTGCGTGTTTGTGTGTGTGTGTGTGATAATTTCAGCTTTCCTTCCTCTGGAGAAACACCTAGTGGACCATAAAACAATCAACAGGAGAAATTTGGAGCGACATAGCAAAAATGGTGCAAGGATCAGGTTTAAGGTCAAGAATCTAAACATGAAACCTAAAGCAAAGGTCACAAACTTGAATGCCTACCACGTAAATGCATGAAGTAGGCACAGTTTAATTAAAACACAGCCTGATTGAGGTGGAAAACAGCAACTCACACTCTTCCTAGATGATGATAAGAAATAGGAAATGTGGCGAACTGGACAGCATTGTGGGAGAGGCACTCACTACTCAGTTCCAGCTAAATGTCATGTGGAAAGGTGGGCCCAGCTTTGCCAAGTCTTTTGATTTCTCAAAAGAAGGCAGAAATCCACATTTCTCTGTGAAACTTCAAGATTTTTTAAAAAGATTTTATTTCTTTTTAGAGAGAGGGGGAAGGAGAGAGAAAGAAGAGGAGAGAAACATCAATGTGTGGTTGCCTCTCACACACCCCCGGCTGGGGACCTGGTCTGCAACCCGGGCATGTGCCCTGACTGGGAATCGAACTGGTGACCCTTTGGTTTACAGGCCAGCATTCAATCCACTGAGCCACATAAGCCAGGGCAAAACTTCGAGATTTTTAAAAATGGGAAACAAATTGAAGTTTGGTAAAACACTTTAACAAACACAAAATAATATGTGGTCTAAACAAAACACATCTATGGACTACTAGTTTGCAAACTCTGAATTAAAACTTCATATATATGAACATGGGCCCACATCAATAATATGTACACTTTTCTGTCTGTGATTGCTGGCAATGAGAATCTAGAGAGGACAGAGAACTCTTGAGAAATTTTAAACTGCAAGGCCATTTAGATTTAAAATGTGTTTGTAGATAGGTATATAGAGACAGTGCTTTTCCTCTACATAGATATTTACATAACTAAACATTCAGTATAACCCATTTTAAAGCTAGTATTCAAACAAGCAATCAAATAGCATATCACATATCATAAATAATATCAGCTGCATGCACATATCTCACAGCAAATATATTGTAAGACCATTGAGCTTTCCCATTTTGGTTTGGAGAAACTACATTCGTAAATTCTTGGGTATGCGGCTTTAAGGCTCTGTAATCCATATGGTTATATAAACATAAAAAGGCACAGTTTCTATTTTCTCCAAAATCAAACCCTAGAATTTAAAACTATAAATCATTTTTAGGAACTTATTGAAAAAAGCAAAGAGATATGGGCAAGGGTCACTCTTGCTTTATTTTGTCATTTTTCCCCTTAAAAAAAAAGGTAGCATGAGAGAGAAAACAGTGCTGCTTTTAGCTTACTGCAGGCATTGTTTTTCTGGAGTTCCAACATGTGACTGCTTAAAGGTACTCGAGTAAAAGCCAAATACGTTGCTCATCGTCATAAGGCTCAGAGTCATTCCTCCAATCACTGTGCATGGCCCCACCCCAGCCCTCTGCGGCAGTTCTTACTGGTTCTACAGGTTCATGGGCACGAAATGAGCTTTCTCTCACCTTTTCCTCCTAGAGAAGAGAATTACTCCCTTCTCCTCACATGTTCCCTCAGGTCAGCCAGTTATGTGGGACTTACAACAGTAAGGACAGCAATAACACCACCAAAAGGCATAAACTTGATATACCATTTCACTACCAAAGTCTAGAAATTCATCTTATTTCATTTCTTTTGTGCAGTAGTACCTAATGGAGGCAATTCATACACTTTATGCACACTTTTCATTCATTCTAGTTATTTCTTTAAAATTGTCTAAAATGGCTTATCCAGAAACGGTGTGGTTACTTTAGTATAAAAATCATATATAGCCCCTGCTGATGTGGCTCAGTGGACTGAGGGCCAGCCTGTGAACCAAAGGGTTGCCGGTTAGATTCCCAGTCATGGCACATGCCTGGGTTGTGTGTCAGGTCCCCAGTAGGGGGCGCATGAGAGCAACCACACACTGATGTTTCTCTCTTTCTCCCTCCCTTCCCCTCTCTCTGAAAATAAATAAAATATTTTAAAAACCCATTTATATTTTTATTGCTTCTATTTTTAAAAAATATTTAGGATAAAGACATGCAGTAACAGAGGGAACCCTTGACTGAAAACATATTACATATATGCCAGGCTTGTTACATATATTACCCTATTTACTCTTTGTAACATTGCAGTGAAGTAGGTATGATAGCCTTTTTACAGATGAGCAAAGTGAAGCAGAGTGGTGAAATAACTCGCCCAAAGTTACAGACAGCGAGCAGCGGCATCCAGGTCTACCTGAATCCTAAGGGTGAGCTTTTTCCACAGCACAAAATACTTTTCAGGAAAACTACTTAACAATGCATGGACTGAATGCACACTCAGACTTGCTACCTAGCATTTAGGAATGATTTGACATTAACATCTACACCATGGGACAAACATTAATGGTCAAACACATTGCTGGAAACAATTTGACATCATGGAGCCCATTGAACAGAAACTATTATAATCTACTATTATAATAGAATATAATGTCGAGTGGTTGGAATGTGATTAGCCTTGATAAGGTCCAAACTATCTGTTTAGAATAGGCTGGGGGGAAATCTCATAACTTCAAGCTACAGAGCAGAGTTTCCAAGGCCGTGACTGACTGACTTCTGCACTCTTCCATACCCCACCCCACCCTTAAAGAGTATAGGAAATATGAGGTACTCTACAGATCACCAAACCACTTGCCAAGTGACCTCAGGGGCAGTACAGTTCCAAGAAATACTCCTTCCTTGTTGGTTGTCCTTCTTGTCACATATCTGTTCTTATCTCTTCTCTCTCACTCGCCACAGTCACTGCAACTCCCACCAGGTAACCAATTTAATCCTCTCTTTGGACTTTAAATCCACTGCAGCAGCCTGTCAGGTACTACCTAGCACAGTCTCCAGAATCAGGCCAACTCCAGAGATTCTCCAAAGTTAAACCACTGTGTCATCAGCTGAGTTTCAGAGTTTTACTCTGGTCAAGCCCTATCCATGTAAGCAGAACAAATTTGTCTTCCACTATAGTTGTGGGTTTTAAGACTTAATCTAATCAATGTAAAGATATCGGTTCCTAGGGACCTCTTAAAGTAATCCATTTAAGAGAATAATGGAGGAAAGAATCAATGAAAGGTAACAGAAACATACACTTTTGCATAAGATCTAAACAAATGCCATCTCCTTTATGAGGACTTCCCCACCAGACAGAAGTTCTGTTGTTTTAGTTATTTATGAACAGGTCCTACCTTCTTTACTTGACTGAGAACTCTTTCAGCTCAATATCCATTCCATATTTACCTTGATAATTTATATTGTGTGTAGCACAGTACTAGATGTCTCTCTTCGATGAGTACTTGTGTGCTGTATTTATTTGTGTGTATATTAACATCTATGTATATACATGAAACTAAGTTTGCCACTGAAAAAGCATCTAGATATAAAGGAATTATGAACTTTCTGAAGGCTTAAGTCAGTTACTTTTGATAACAAAAGTACTAATGTCAATTGTACTCAATACTGCAAAGCACCTACACAGGCATTTTTTGTATACCAAAAATTGTCTATCAAAAGTCTGAAGCTATTATTCCCATTACACAAAATCATTCGTAGATCTGAAGATACAATTTTGTCAAAATAAAAAGATTCATAACCTAAACTGTAATTTTAAAATAACATTCTGTGTTAAGAGGTTTTTTAGAACATAACTCATTTACTCACTCATTGATGGTGACTATCTTTCAACCACAATAAAATTCTTACTCATTTATCTCCCTTATCTTACTTTTTATTCCAAATATTATTTTGTATGTTTGATCTTTATTTTTTGTGTTGTATCAATATTTTAATGAGAAAGTATTATATTTTAAATCATAACATAAATAATATTATCTTAAGTTTTGAAAGAAAAAGTAGCATTTAAATTCCTGATGATAACTAGTTAGTTGTTAAATTAGCTATTATTGTTTCCATATTTACCACCCCCAAATAAATAAATATGATAAATAAATCACTTTAGAGATTTTCTGGGAATTTAGTATACAAGTAAGGTAATGAAGGGAAAATTTTAGGTAGAAAAATGCTGGAACTGTATTTGCAAGGAAAGATTTCTAAATTCAAGCCTATAATGAAAAGTGAGTCACTCTTTTTTCCTTTAAAAAAAGTTGTCAATAGGCTGGAGTTCTGTATCTTTAAAGTTTATATTTGGAGGAGAATTAAAATCAGAAACACTTCAATTCATTAGACTTTAAAATGTTTTCACTAGTACAGTAACACCCAGGGAGAGCTTCCTTTTTAAATACTGATGAAGTCGTCTCCAGGCCTTATCACGATATCATACTGTACTTGACCACAGTGAAAGAAAGAATGAATCCTCCTGTTAGACGTTATTTTAACCAGTGATTTAAAGCTACTCTGCCAAGTGATTCAAAATTGTCCATATAGTCGTAAGTGACTAACAGCACTTCCCCATAAAAACTTGATTACATTTAGATTTTGAAATTACATTCTATATTTCCCTGTGGCATCACCACAGTAATCACATCAATGCAATCCATGCAAATACAAGTCTCCATTCTCTCCATCTGTCCTTAAAAGCCCCATTCAGCAGTTTGTGCTATAGCACCATGCTGCAGCATCCCTGCACTTGAACTTGGGAAGAGGCTTTCCAGGACTGCAGGCAGAGCCCTTACCGCATTCCTTCTGAACCTCATCTTGCCTCTCGGGGGAGTTGCTTCTGCCATCTCGCTTATACACAATAACACTCTTCTTTTCCAATTGTCAATGCAACATTGATGAAATATGAGCTGCTTCTGAGGTAGGATTGAAAAGCGGCAGCCAAAAATCTCTACCAAACAAAGCTACTGTAGCTGTAGCAGCTTCCATTACCACCGTGGCAGCACTGTAAGAAAACCACTATCCCTGATTAGTCAGCTGACAAATCCTTCCCTGCTGCTCATTGTAATTCAGAGTTGACACATTCCCCAATTACTTAGCCTGATTGAACCTCATGGATTAGCTTGTGCTGGACAGTTCAAGAAGATCAGGCATGTCCTAAGAGTGAAGAAAAAGGAAAAAAAAAAACCGGACTCTCCTCCTAGGGGTTTGATGGGACTGGCTTTCTCCTCTGCGCAGTTTGATTTTTAAGGTGGAATGGTAAGAATCTTTGTGAAGGTAGTATTAACTGGTATCTTCATCCTTGTCCTACCCTGGTCCATAACTTAAAATTCAATTTTATTTTTTTAATTAAATTCTATTCTGTGTTTAAGCCTTGTGAAAATTGACACTTTGTGAAATTTTTTCCTGATGATAATCTAGAAAGAATAAACATGCAAATGTTCTTTTTTTTTTTTGACTTTTATAAACATGTTTTATTTGTTTTGCTTATACCATCAGAACTGAAACTACTGACTGTCATTTCCCTAAAATAGGGAAATCAATCTAAAACAGATACTGGTGCTTTTCAAAAGATAGCAATTTAAGAGGGGGGCAGCAGCAGGCATTTGATATCTTTTAAAAACCTTCAGGCTGCATGAAAACAAGTATTCTCTCCCAAATTAATATTTTCCCAAAATGTATAACTAAAATAATCTTGCCTCCTATCATGAATTATGAAGTATAACCTAACTGATAGTTTATCTTGGAACCTACAAATTAAGGTCTTCAAATTGAACTATAAAATTATTTCATAGATACTCATTTAAAATAATATACCAAAGACAGTTACACCTATCTATGCAATGGCAATTTTCACCACAAATCCTCTCTGAATGCCAACTGTTGCTCTTGAAGTTAGCTTGTATTCAGTATTTACCTTTACTGCAAACAGTGCCAAATGGCTGAGATACAATTAATGTGCTCTTGAGTTTACGTATACAAACTACAAGCAGAAACATTTAAAATGTTAAAAAGAAACACTTGTCCAGCAAAGTTATAATTTAGAATAAAAGGGCAGAAAGTGCTTCCCAGATAAGGTCAAGTTAAAGGAGTTCACCATCACCAAGCCCTTATTATATGAAATGTTAATGGGACGTGTCTAAAAAAAAGAAGATTAGGGACTTCCGGCCAAGATGGAGGTGTAGGTACACACACTGTGCCTCCTCGCACAACCAGAAGAGGGAAATCATCAATTTAAAAACAAAAAACAACCAGGTCTCACAGAAAATCCAACTGTTTGGAAGTCCCACAACCAATAAGTTAAAGAAGACATGTCCATCCAGACCAGTAAGCAGGCGGAGAACGCGCAGCGAGCCAGTGGTTTGTGAAGTGTACTGGCAACATTGCAGCTGCCTGGAGAAGCCCGCGGCTGGCTGACCCGGACCCAGCGGGCCGAGACTGGTGGACCAGGTGGTCCCTCATATGTGCGCAGATAGACCAGGAGGAAAAGCTGGGGAGCAGAGCAGACCACGCAACCCACCATCGCAGGGAAATAAAGCCTCAAACCACGGATTGAAAACACCTGTGGTTTTGAGGCAGCGGCAGGAGGAACTCCCGGCCTCACAGGAGAGTTCATTGGAGAGATCCGCAGGGACTTAGATCTGCACAGGCCCACCCACCCAGCAAGGAGGGGCCCAATTTGCTTGTGGGTGTTTCTGGAGGTGACTGGGAGCACATAGAGAGTGGAGCAAGCGCTATTGTTTTGTCTCAGGCCCCGCCTCCACAGGCAGCATCACAACACAATGATGTGGGTTGACCTGCCCTGAACACCTAAGGCTCCGCCCCTTAAAGTATCCGGCTCGCTGAGGAAAAAGAATGGCCCAAATGAAAGAACAGATCAAGGCTCCAGAAAAAATACAACTAAGCCACGAAGAGATAGCCAACCTATCAGATGCTTGTTTGAAACACTGGTAATCAGGACACTCACAGGACTGGTTGAATTTGGTCACAAATTAGATGAAAATATGAAGAATATGCTAAGAGAAATGAGGGGAAATGTACAGGGAACCAATAGTGATGGGAAGGAAACTGGGACTCAAATCAACAGAGTGGACCAGAATGAAGAGAAAAACACTCAGCCAGAAAGGAATGAAGAAACAGGAATTCAAAAAAATGAGGAGAAGCTTAGGAACCTCTGGGACATCTGTAAATGTCCAAACATCCAGGTCATAGGGGTGCCAGAAGGAGAAGAGGAAAACCAAGGGATTGAATGCTTATTTGAACAAATAATGATGGAGAACTTCCCCAATCTGGTGAAGGAAATAGATTTCGAGGAAGTCCAGGAAGTTCAGAGAGTCCCAAAGAAGTTGGACCCAAAGAGGAACACACCAAGGCACATTATAATGACATTACCCAAGATTAAAAATAAGGAGAGAATCCTAGAAGCAGCAAGAGAAAAGGAGACAATCACCTACAGAGGAGTTCCCATAAGACTGTCAGCTGATTTCACAAAAGAGAACTTTCAGGCAAGAAAGGGCTGAAAGGAAGTATACCAAGTCATGAAAGGCAAGGACCTACATCCAAGAATACTCTATCCAGTAAAACTTTCATTTAGAATGGAAGGGCAGATAAAGTGCTTCTCAGATAAGGTCAAGTTCAAGGAGTTCATCATCACCCAGCCTTTATTACATGAAATGTTAAAGGGATTTATATAAGTCATGGAGGGATATCAACAGGGGAATGGGAGGAGGAGAGAGGAGGAGAAAGTACAGAGAATAGGTAGCATAAATGGTACATAGAAAACAGACAGGGGGAGGTTGAGAATTGTATGGGAAATGTGAAAGCCAGGGAACTTATGTGTATGACCCATGGACAAAAACTAAAGGGCAGGGAATGGGGGGGTGCAAGGCAGGGTGGGGATTGAGGGGGGGAGATGGGACAACTGTAATAGCATAATTGATAAAATAAATTAAATTTTAAAAAAGAAGATCACAATTATGAACAGTAAAACGGCAACAGACTCAACTATCAACAACTGAACATAGAAAAACTAAAACTGAAACTAAGCAAACAACTAGACCAGGAACAGAATCACAGAAATGGAGATCACATGAAGGGTTATCAGTGGGGAGGAGGATGGGGAGAATGGAGGAAAAGGTACTGGGAATAAGAAGCATAAATGGTAGGTACAGAATAGACAGGGGGAGGTTAAGAACAGTATGGGAAATGGAGAAGCCAAAGAACTTATATGTACAACCCATGGACATAAACTAAAGTGGGGGAATGCAGGAAAGTGGGGGGCGGTGCAGGGCAGAGGGCAATAAAAGGGAGAAAAAAATGAGACAACTGTAATAACATAATCAATAAAATATACTTAAAAAAAGAAACAATCTATAGCCAGTTATATGTTGCCATCACCTGTACCCCCACTCCTTCCCAGTGCCATCAACTTGACAGTTATGAGAATAAAGGACCCTGAGTGCCCAGCTCTTTGCTGAACCATGGTTCATTCTTCCTCAGTAACAAAGCATTCCTAGGAAGATAGAAAAGGGAGAATTATCTCCCAAAATTCAAGTCAGTATTCCTCTGTTGACCCCAAATCAAAGGGATCACAACTGAATCTTATATTTGTTTTAGGAAAAAGAAGACCTCTATTCCAAGCAACCTATTTGATTAGTAAAAAAATAGAACTTGAGCCCTGGCTGATGTGGCTCAGTGGACTGAGTGTTGGCCTGTGAACCACAGGGTCGCTGGTTCGATTCCCAGTCAGGTCATATGGTTGTGGGCCAGGTCCCCAGTAGGGGGCATGAGAGGCAACCACACATTGATGTTTCCCTCTCTTTCTCCCTCCCTTCCCCTCTCTGTAAAAATAAATAAATAAAATATTTTAAAAAATTTCAAAAACACTAAAACTTGACCAAAAAACTGCTGCCATATGTCAAATGGTCATTCAATAAAAATTAATTTAATCAGCCCTGGCTGGTGTAGCTCAGTGGATTGAGCGCGGGCTGGGAACCAGACGATCCCGGTTCGATTCCCAGTCAGGGCATATGCCCGGGTTGCGGGCCGGGTCCCCTATGAGGGCCATGTGAGAGGCAACCATATATTGCTGTTTCTCTCCCTCTCTGTCTCCCTCCCTTCTCCTCTCTCTAAAAATAAATAAATAAAATCTTTAAAAAAATTAATTTAATCAAGCAGGTAGTTATGGCCAAAAGAAAAAAGTTAGGTTGGGTGATTCAAAAGTTTCATTGTAGCAAGTGTTATATCTGGTATAAAATAATTGATCACTGTCACAAACTGCAGTCTGCTCAACATGCTTAAGGACCGATCCTACAAAGCCAGTAGAAGGTAAATAGCTGTTACTTCATTTAGCACCATTGATAAGGCCCAACACTATATGGAGGGCAGATTTACTCTCTTCAAAGGAATTTTACTTTTTTCTAAAGAACACTGAATTTATTTGTCTATGCACAATTAATTTAGAAAATGATAGAAAGCAGCAGGTGGAAAGGGCACCAACTGAAATTCACGAAAATTCAATTCTTGCTCTGGCTCTTTTTATTAGCTATTTGATCTCATATAACCTTTCTGAAGTGTCTATGTCTATGCAATACTCTCATCCATAAGCCAATAATAATGACACCTGCTGGAGTACTTAATCAGGAAATAAAGAGAATCAATATTACTTAATAAATGTGACTGCTTTTATAAAGGCAAAAAGATATACAAAGTCAAGGTTTTGTTATTTTATTTTAGTAACTTGGGTCAATCTGGTGTTAACTCTTCTCTCCATTACTTAATTAAACACCTCTGTTAACAAAACAAACAAACAAAACAAAAACAAATTTCTGACTTGCCTAAGATGGGGAGTAATTCATACTGGGTATGAAAAGAATAATGATCTCATTCATTTTACCATGTGATTTCCAGTATACAGTTAACCCTTAATGCAGGATTAGGGTCCCAACCACCCATATAGTCAAAAATCTGCATATACCTTTTGACTCCCCAAAACTTAACTACTAATAGCATAATGCTGACCGGAAGTCTTACTGATGATAATAAACAGTAAATTAACACGTCTTGCATATTATATGTATCATATACTATATTCTTACAATAAAATAAGCTGGAGAGAATAAAATGTTAAGAATATCATAAGCAGGAGAAAATACATTTACAGTATTTATTGAAAAAAAATCTGGGCCTGGCTGGTGCGTCTCAGTTGATTGAACATGGGCCTGGGAACCAAAGGGTCGCTGGTTCAATTCCCAGTCAGGGCACATGCCTGGGTTGTGGACCAGGTCCCCAGTGGGGGGAGTGCATGAGAGGCAACCACACATTGCTGTTTCTCTCCTTCTCTTTCTCCTTCCCTTCCCCCCCTCTAAAAAATAAATAAAATTTTTTAAAAAAGAAAAGATAAAAATCTGTATAATTGGACCCATGTAGTTTAAAGCTATGTTGTTCAAGTGTGAACTGTATTTTTCACACTTGCTAGCAACTTATTATAGTGGAAAGAACCCAGACTCAGAAGTCCAACAGCCTATATTTTTGTCTTGCTGTCACATATAAATCAACTTTCTCTGTTGGGCATGGCCTCCTGTGTCAGTCAGGAGACAAAGTAAAAATTTCAGATTGTTGATGGATGTTGGACTCTCAACGAAAAATGTATATTCATTCCCAATCACTCTGATCCGATAGAGGAGGTTGACACCATGGGGCTTCCACAAACAGCTCTACTCTTGCCAGCTCCAAAGGAGTCTATGGGTTCCTCATCTCCCTCCTCTTCTATGAAAGAGAAGTGTCAGACAATGCCACTATCTCCAGCTGAGCCTCATAATGTAAGAGGTTATCTTCCCTGTGGGCAGGACTGCATCTGTCATAGCATTTTCTTTAAGAAAACTGTTTTCTCTATCTGGGTTTTGGGAAGCTGGGAACTAGATTCCAATAGGGAAAATATGTCATTTTGCAGGCGACTCACTTCCTTACTCCTAGGTGCGGGGCATGGAGTCTGGAAGGATACACTGGTTAAAAAGTGCTTATTTCTGGATTGTTGGATTATTGACTACTGTTTTAAACTTCCTTCTTTATACTTTTTCATATTATGGTGAATATATAACACAGCTCTTTACATTTCTTAAAAGTTCCCATAAAAACTTGTGTAGCTCTGAAAGACAGAGGGAACCATGAATCTCTTCTCACTCATAATTTGAACCATTACCTACTCATCTTTCCACATTAGGTTTTATTTTGGGTGGAGTTGTTTAGCTCAATCTCCTGTACCAACTCTTCTTATTTTCCCACCTTATCATCCCATCTATTTTATTGTCTCCATCAGTAATTGTTTCTCTCCATCACTATCAAAATAATTTATACCCCCCCCCAAACAGAAAGTATAATGTAAAACAAAAGTAAGAAGCTACTTAAAAATGCATTGGTACTTACTGAGATTTTCTGGAGAGAGATTTTGACAGAAGACCATGTATCTAATCGTCGATCAAGAATAATGGTAAACCGGGGGTCAGATCCACTTTGCCTGCGAGGTAAGAGAAAATAATATGTATTTCTTAGTAGTAATCCAAATTTGCTAGATATATGCTTACTTTTGGTTATTTCATTTACATTTGTTGTCATGACTGAAGACAGATTTGGATTTGGAAGCTATCACAAGGTGCTACCTTGGAAAACCAAATTTGTTCCACATTCCACTATTCACTATTTAAATTTTTTTTCAGGAGTCGTGGCCAAGTAACTCAGTCAGTTAGAACATCGACCCAATACACCAATGTTGTAGGTTCAATCCCCAGTCAGGGTACACACAAGAATCAACCGAGGAATACACAAACGGAACAACAAATCAATGCCTGTCTGTCCCCCTTCCTCTCTTTCTCTCTCACAATAAAATCAACAAAAAAGTTTTAAAATTTTCTTTTCAGCATGACTATCAATTTTTTAGAGGGCCAAGTGATTAGTGTAATGCAAATAGGTCACTAAAATGGATTTGGAATACTGTAGACTTGGGTATGGGTAAATCTTATAGACAGCCGTCTTTAATGACATCAGATTTAACTTGCCATGGCAATTCATTATAAATCAATGATCATTCATTCATTTGGAAAATACTATTAAGTACGTTTTTATCTCTAGTCTACCCTTTTAGGGAAGGCAGCTTAGTGGATAATAGAACTATTTTTTTGGTTGTCAAATGATCTTTCATTGACATACTTTCCTTTGTGGTTCTTAACTGGCCAGGCATCCCACTGCCCCACTGTGGACGTCATCTATGATCTCATGAGGGTGGCAGCCATCAACACTGCAGCCCACAGACTGGACTGTCCCCAGGATCTCTTTAATGGTTCCAGAGGGTTCTCTAGCTAAAGATCAGTGCAGCACATGTTAGACAATGTTAACGATATCATCAAAAGTGGTATTTCCACTGTGCTTAATGGTGTTTGTTTGTTTGTTTTGCCTCTTTCTGTCTTGTGGTAGTTCTTTGAGGGCTTTGATGACCAGGGCAAAGGCAGAAGGCACAACCTCCATCTGGGCCTGTCTGTTCTGAATGGTCAGCTTCATTGTGATCCTCAGACCCTTCCAATCACAGGTGGCTTTGGCAATGTCATCACCAACCTTTTTGGGGACAGGCTCAGGGGACCGATCTTGGGGGCAAGGGCAAACATGGCGCTGACTTCACCACCAGTGCACCTCAGGAATATAACTTTGATCTAATTGGGGTTGAACTTCAGTGGCACAGTGGAGGCAGCTGGTATTGGATGAACCCAGATTTAAGACAACTGAAGAAGACCGAACCTAAGCCTCCTCTGAACTAAAAGCTGAAGGCTAGAACTTCTATTTCCCCTAAAAAGACCACTTTCAAGCTTCAAGGGGTGCCCTCACAATTTCATCATCCTAGACTTGTGCCCCCTTAGTTTTCAGGATCAGTGACTAGAAAATGTTCCTTTTAAAAACGTTATCTTTGACCTAAATAAAATCTTTAAGGAAGCTTTTGAAATATTCCCTCTTAAAGTGTCCAAGTCTCAAATGTTCTCCAATATCAAGAAGTTCCTCCTAATATATTCCAGTATCACTTTTGAGTCTCTTTAACATTCAGTCTTATTTTATCCTTGGAAGACAAGAAGAATAGCTACCTTAACTCTTGGCTAGTAAGATTTCCTTTTTCACAAATTAAAGGCTTTATGTATGATCATCATTTTCAACTTCTGTTCTTTATAGGGATAAATACTTCTAGACCCCCAATTTTGTATTCATAAACCCTCAATATAATTTTACAGCAATTTAGGTAACTGACAGCTTCCCCTTCTATTTCTCATCTACTCTGAAGGTGAGTCTTATGACCATTTACAATAATGATAATAGTCACACTAAAAGCCATTTTCCTGTTATTATATTCATATGGATATCCAATATAAAACAAATTGAAAAAATATTAGAAAATGCCATACCTCGCAACACATGTCAAATAAGTCAGTACTTTTTCTAGCACTTCTTCTGATATACATTTGAAATTACAGTTTTCTGGAAACGTAATGATCCAAGCATCATCCTTTCCCCGACCACCTAAAGCGGTATTTAAAAATCAAGCAAATTAATAATTTGTGTGACAACGATGCAATAAACAGAACTTTTACATTTGAGAGGAGCAGTTAGGAGACAGTTTTTGGCCAATGTAACTTTTATAAGGATGATACCTCCACATAAACCAAAATGAGACCATGCTCCTGAGTTCAAAAAGTGACAGAGTGGTTTCTAAATGGACCAAGAGAGAGAGAGCTAGCACAAAATGAGTGAATATAGTTAGAATAAAATCTTGTGGAATGTGTAGTCAAAAGTATAGTTGATATCTCAAATTGGACCACAGAAATAATAACTGTTTCCATATCAATGCAATGAGCCTAAATTCAAAACAGGTAACTGGAGGTTTGACAGCAAGTGGAAACTTTGATATAATCAACCACTCAAAGTCATGGTGAGCATGAAAGAATACGGGATACAACTGTAGGAAATAAGTCATGTTCTAATGGATTTGTGGAAGACATAACATAAGCAGTAATAGCAACAATGGTACAGAAATCCTACCAATGCAAAGAAAGACTGACCATAAATCCTCTGTGGGTTAAAATTCAATGTGCATCCCACTCCATAACCCCCTCTGCAGTCTGGAGCATGAGGAACAGTGAGAATGAAAGCCACCTAAGTGCAGGGACGAGCCTTACTTACACATGTTTAAACTTCCACTCTACATCCAGCCTAACACATGGACACAGAATAGTTGCTCAATAAATATTTGGCACTAAATGGAAGTTGAAAAATTACTTTAGGAGGAAAACTGTAGGGTGGCCTTAGAATTTAGCTCACAAATAGAAATTCCTAAAGAGGTTTAATTGTAATTCTTATTTAGCTGAATTTAAGTGAATAGAAATATAAGGATATAAAAATTCAATATACAATAAAAATATGACAATGGCAAAGGAGATAGAGTAGAATGACAAATACTCAATCCAAAAGAAAGCAGAAATGGGGGGAACCCCCCACCAAAAAAATTAATGGGACAAATAGTAAGTAAATGGGTAGTAGATTTAAACCCAGCCATATGAATAATCACATTAAATGTACATGATCTTGACAACCCAATAAAAAGTGAGTGATTATCAAATTGGATAAAAAATTAAGATACCACTATAAGCAGTACTGCCTACAAGAAATACACTTTAAATATAAAGGCACAAGTGCATTAAAAGCAAATGGATAGAAAAAGATATGCCATGCTAAAATTACTCAAAGGAAGCTAATTTTCAACAAAGCAGATTTCAGAGTCGAGAATATTCTAGGTATTAAGAAGATCATTTGATAATCAAGCAGCAATAAATACCTCAAGAGGACATAATCTCAAACGCTTACGTACCTGATTACAGAACCTCAAAATACATGAAACAAAAACTAATAGAGCTCCAAGGAGAAATAGACAAAACTACAATTTTAGTTAGAAATTTCATCCCCTGTCTCTTAATAATTGATATGACAGGAAATTTACAAGGACCCAGTACACTTGAATGGCAATCTCAACCAACATGACCTGACATTTACAGAACAATCCACCCAACAAAAGCAGAATATACACAGTCTTCTCCAGTGCACTTGAAAAAAATATCAAATTAATTTAACCAAGGCAAACTCGAGGGACTGTCCCCATTCCCAAATTATCTTTTGAATCAAATCAGTCCAAAGTATTAAATCAAATAATGATAAATCTTCACTATGTAACTGACTTAAAGAGAAGATTCTTTAAGGAAGATATAATCATAGAAAATTATGGCATCCAAACAAGAGTCTTAAAGAAACTTAAAGGAGAAACTGTACAACTCTGAACCAAGAGATTTAGTGCATCATTAAACAAAGAGTCTCTATAAATAGATACAGAGTAGAACTAGTAATATAAACAATATACAATTATAATGTAATACATATTTTACATACAATATAACATAGACCTGCCAAGTAAGCTGGTAAGCACTTGAGTTAAAGACAGAACCAACTAGCACTTAAGCAAACTATACCTACCAAAGGAAAGAATGCAACGTTCTTATAAGAGTAAGTTAGCAACAACTAATTTATAAACTGTCCATCTACAAGTGCTGTACTAGGTAGTGAATTTGTAAGAAAAGAATAAAAGAAATATTTAAATTCTAAATTGGAGATTGTAATTATTTTCCCCATTGGGAACCTTTTATTTAAAAGAAAACATATACAGAAACATTTTGAAAACAACTACAAAAAGCAGACAAGGAAGGAATTGTGGAGAGGGGTCTGGTGGGAAAATAAGCCCTGAGAGTGATTATTATATTTGTAACACAGTTTGAAAAACACTGATGAGCTTCAGTAAAATACCCCAAACTCAATCGTGACAGTATGTCACACATTTATACCACTTATAAAAGAAAACATAAAACCACATTAAGTCACCACTAATTCACAATTACCACTAATTATAATCATTAAAGCAGAAGCTAAATTAAAGTGCCCAATTAAGATCATCTATAAAGTGAATGCTTGTTTAGTAAGCTAAGCATGTAGGTGTCATTTTAGGAGGAATAATTAAACTACTGAACACCTAAAGAAGCATTCATTTCCATGCAAACAATGCATATACTTGTAAAGTTTTATCTGTTTAATATAATACATAATGTTTAATAGTATAGTTCAAATTACTCTAATACCTGAAAGCAATGAGCTTGTCTTTAAGCAAAATTTCCCTAGATATCTACCAAGTAAAAACGAAATGGAGGGTTTACCATAGGTTTATCTCTAAAAATATGTACTGCTGTTGAGTAGCATCCTTCACAGGAGCCAAAGGCAGAAGTAACCCAAATTCAATCATCAGAAGAATGGACCAAAACAAATGTAGTATATACATAATATGGAATAGTATTCAGCCTTAAAAAGGAAAAAAGTGCTACAACATGGGTGGACTGGAGGACAGTATGCTAAATCAAATAAGCCAGTCACAGAAAGATAAATACTGTATGATCCCACTGATACGAGGTACCTAGAGTAGCCAGATTCACAGAGACAGGAGATTAGAATGAAGGTTTCCAGAGGCTGGGAAAGGAGGGAATGGGAAGTGATTCTTTAATGAATACAGAGTTTCAATTTGCAAGATGAAGAGTTCTGGACCTCCATGGTGATGACAGTTGCACAATGATGACAATGCAATTAATGCCACAGAAGTGTACACTTCGAAATGAGGGAGAGGGGAGCGGGACTCTAAGAGATTAGCCAAATAACATATATATGCATAGGAAGTCTGTCCAGAAAGTATCCAGCCACAAAATACTGAAAAACAGAGGCATTTATTGAAGAAGATACAAGAAACATTGTACACGGGACAATGCTGCCTCAGTCCCCTTCAAAGTAGGCACCTTGGGACCTCACACAGTTCTCCCAGTCTCCATCAGCTGCCCCGTTCTATTTTCCTGAATCTCACTGATGGTCTGAAACCTCTTCCCTTTCAAAGCTGATTTTAGTTTTGGGAAAAGCTAGAAGTCACAGGGCACCAAATCTGGGCTGAACAGGGGGCTGAGTCACCTGGGTGGTTTGATATTTTGCCAAAAAACTCTGCATGAGACATGATGCATGAGCAGGCACGTTGTTGTGATAAAGCTGCCAATCACCAGTGGCCTATAGCTGTGGCCTTCTGAATCATCCAATAGTTTCCATAAAGGAATATTCAAGCTTCATGCAAAATTTGATGCAGATTCATTGCTCTACTCTTTTAGTTATTTTGAATGTGACAACCACACAGTACACATGCTCACTCAACAGAATCTAACACGCCCACTGACTAGTACAGTGAAGTCGTCATTGTTCACACATGTGCATTCTGGTCCACTCTTGTTGGCTGCCAGGCTACATCAATATCAAGCAAACTGTTCTCGTTATACTAACAATGGCTGGGCTTTTTCCAGACAGGCTTCATATACACATAACCCATGGACACAGACAACAATGTGATGAAAGCCAGGGCCGGGGAAGGATGGTCGGTGGCTGGATGGAGGGAAGCAAAGGAGGAGAAATGGGGTAAATCTGTAACAGCATCAACAATAAAAACTGGTGAAGAAGATAAATTCTTTGCCATATGCATTTTATAACAATTTTTAAAAATACATTTTATTGATTATGCTATTACAGTTGTCCCAATATTTCCCCTTTGTTCCCCTCCACCCAGTACCCCTATTCCTTCCAGCAATCCCCCGCCTTAGTTCATGTCCATGGGTCATGCATATAAGTTCTTTGGGTTCTCCAGTTCCCATACTATTCTTAACCTCCCTGTCTATTTTGTACCTACCATTTATGCTTTTTATTCCCTGTAGCTTTTCCCCCATTCTCCCCCTTCCTCCTCCCAGCTGAAAACCCTCCAAATGACCTCCATATCTATGATTCTGTTCCTGTTCTGTTTGTTTGCTTAGTTTGTTATTTGGATTCAATTATTGATAGTTCTGAATTTATTGTCCTTTAAATATTCATTTTGATCTTCTTCTTCAAATATAATTCCCTTTAGCATTTCATATAATAATAACTTGGTGATAATGAACTCCTTTAGCTGTACCTTGTCTACAGAGCACTTTATCTACCCTTCCATTCCAAATGATAGCTTTGCTGGATAGAGTAATCTAGATTTTAGGTCCTTGCTTTTCATCACCTTGAATACTTCTTGCCAGTCCCTTATACCTGCAAAGTTTCTTTTGAGAAATCACCTGACAGTCTTATGGGAATGCCTTTGTAGGTAATTATCTGCTTTTCTCTTACTGCTTTTAAGATTCTCTATTTATCTTTAATATTTGGCATTTTAATTATTTGTCTTAGTGTGGGACTGTTGGCATTCATCTTGTTTGGCTCTCTCTGTGCTTCCTGGACTTGTATGTCTATTTCCTTCGCCAAATTAGGGAAGTTTTCTTTCATTATTTTTTCAAATAAGTTTTCAATTTCTTTCACTTCTTCTTCTTCTTCTGGCACCCCTATGATTCGAATGTCCATACATTTAAAATGTCCCAGAGGTTCCTAAGCCTATCCTCATTTTTTAATTCTTTTTTCTTCTTGCTATTCTGATGAAATGCTTTTTTCTTCCTCATGTTCCAAATTGTTGATTTGATCCATGGCTTCATCTCTTCCATTGTTGGTTCCCTGTAGATTTTTCTTTATTTTACTTAATGTAACCTACATTTCTGCCTAGGTCTCTTTTATGGTGTTAAAGTACCCAATGAGTTCCTGGAGCATCCTGATAGCCAATGTTTTGAACTGTGCATCTGATAGGTTGCTTATCTCCATTTCATGTAGTTCTTTTCGTGGAGTTTTGTTCTGTTCTTTCATTTGGGCCATATTTCTTTGAGGTGTGTTTACCTACACCTCCATTTTGACCAGAAATCTATTTTACCACAATTAAAAAATATATATAGCAGCGCTATTTACAATAGCCATGTGTTGGAAACCGCCCAAGTGCCCATCAGCAGATGAGTGGATAAAAAACCCGGTACTTTTACACAATGGAATACTATGCAGCAGAAAGAAAGAAGGAACTTCCCCTACCTTTGGCAACACCATGGATGGAAATGGAGACAATTATGTTAAGTGAAATAAGCCAGTTGACAAAAGACAAATACCATATGACCTCACTTATAACTGGAAACTAATGAACAAAAAATAAACTAATGAGAAAAATAGAATAGAGACATGGAAACATGGAACAGACTGATAGCTGTAGGAGGGGAGGTCGAAGGGGGGAATGGAAGAAGAAAGGGGAAGGGACTATTCAAAGAACAGGTATGAATGTCTCATGGACATGGACAACAAAGAGGGCATTAACTGTGGAGGAGAGGTGTGGGCTTGGCAGAGGAAGGCAAAATGGAAAAATTGGGACAACTGTAATAGAATAAACAATAAAAAATTATACAAATGCATATACATATACAAATATAGATATATACTTCAGATAAATAAACTTCTTTTATAATACATAAATGAAATCCTAAAGAAAAATAACTTAGTACAGGTGCTTGGTTAGGTGAATGACTTCACAGAATTTGTAACAAACACTTAAGTAATCAAAGTATGGTGGAGGAGAAAATCTGAAAGAAGCCACCTGAGTCACCACCCTCTTACCCAGTCAGCACCTACCCAGGAGATGTATTCTACTTTTACCTCTCATGGATTTCTAAAGACTTGTCTGAAAGTCAAATATACAATCATGGTAAGTTTGGTTTTGATCACATATCTAAACACATTGAAAAGCCTCCAATTATCCTGTAAATGTCCATTTTTTAGCAACTATGTGCAAAATGTATAAATGTTTATTAAAACAGTATCTCTCAAAACATATACACGTACACTAATAAGGACCAAACTAACTTTGCTAATTGATTCATAGATTTATCTGGTCTAAATATATGTAAAAATCTGCTTACCAGACAAAAAGGCGATGTCTTGCATTAAGAAATGACTGATGTCCTTTACACGGAGATGCAGCCCAAAGTCTATGACAAATGAGAAGGAGAGAGAAATGACATACATGTCAGAGTACTGCCAGAACCATGTAGTTGCACATTGTGCTAAACAGAACTCCGGGGTCCCACAGATCTGTGCGCACAGACACACGGCAGATCTTCTCTTCTTTACTCCTCAGCTATTTGGCAAGGGAATTTCACTGTTGAACACATTACTGAGTAAGTATGACTAGTGTCCTACTTCTCAGAATCCATGGCCAGGACATAAACCACTCTCACTCACCACAAAGCCAGGGGCAAAGGTCCAAACTCCAGGACACCTGGATATATATTTAAAAGGTAGTCATGTAGAGACCCTAGCAGATTATCTTCTAATTCTGATAATGCCTTTCATTCTGCAAAGCTTTATTAGAGATTACAGACACATCTTGGATCTCTTATCTTATTGAATCCTTAAAACAACCCCAAGGAAGGTATTGTTATTCCATCTTGTAAGTCAGGACAAGAGTCGGAGAGTAAGCCAAGTGTAGTAGTTAAGCATGTAGCTTTTGAGTCAGACATACTTGAATTCAAATCTCCATTTCTTGCATTTACTGGCTGTACAGAAGTGCAAGTTACTTAGCTTCTCTGAGCCTCAGTTTCCTTACTTGTAAACTGGGCATAATAATATCTACCTCACAGGATGCTGTGCCAACTAAATGCAAAATACCTGGCATAAAAGTGGGTGTTTTATAAACAGTAGCATATTAACTCACCTTTGATCATTACAGGTGGAACAACACCCATGCACTCATTGTTCAATATGTTTTAGTTGTCCCTGATCTTAAGTGCTGATTTCTAATGTTCAATTCTAGTGAACTCTACAGGGGCCAAAAATCAAAGTCCACTACCTCTCTCTGGTCCATGAGTAAGGATAACTTTTTAAAAGAAACAGGTCATCAAACAAGGCTATTTTGGATTGTTGGTTTTAATGCCTGTGGTTCCACATCTCTTATAGAAGCCATATTTCCACTTGCTCCTGATACAAAAGGCCTTCAAAGACCTCGTTTCTGGTGGTGTCTGACTGATGACATATTACCCTTCTTAGTGCTCCTCAAATCACACTGGGTTGGCCAAAAGGTCTGTTTAATTTTTCCCATAAAATAAAAGACACATTTTTCATTTTCACCAATAACTTTATTGATTTGGATATTTTGAGTATGTCGGCTATCTCCTGCGATTGGCTTCTAGTGGGTGGAGGCCAGGGGGGCTGCTAAACACCTTCCAATGCATAAGGCATCCCCACAGCAAAGTATTTGGCCAAAATGTCCACAGTACCAAGAAATCCCTCAAACCACTTTTGACACGTTCGCTCAGTCACAGCACCTTCTCCATACACTGCACAAATCTTTTTTGTGTGTTTCCATTGTGTTTTTACCTTTCTTGAAACAATAAAGCATAACACCCAAAATGTTGCATATCTTCTTCCATCTTCAATATTAAAATGGCCACACAAAAATTCACCAATTTTGATAAGTTTTTTTTAAATGCACACTGATATGACAGCCGTCACAGTACAATCTAACAGATTTGTTTCGAATGAAGTTAAAGACAACTACTACTAGAGCTATCAAACAGAAAAAATAAATGAACTTTTTGGCCAACCCAATACCATATGGAAGTGGTTTATCAGGGTCAACCACGCTCAAGGGGATGACAAAAACAAGTTTTCAAGGGGTTCACACTAGACACTGGAATAGGTTATATGTTACAGAACGAACTACTCCTCATGCTCCCCCATCTGAACCATAAAGAAATTAACAAATTTATTTTCGTAATAACCATGTCATTAAAAATCTTAAATTTGCCCTGGCTGGTATAGCTCAGTGGATTGAATACCGGCCTGAGAGCCAAAGGGTAGCTTGTTAGATTCCCAGTCAGGGCACATGCCTGGATTGAGGGCCAGGTCCCTAGTAGGGGACGCGTGAAAGGCAACCACATTGATGTTTCTCTCCCTCTCTTTCTCCCTCCCTCTCCTCTCTAAAAATAAATAAATAAAATATTTTAAAAAATCTTAAGTTTGTCAGGACATAAAATTTAATTCCTAAAAATGTCTTGTAATGTTTTTTTAAATGAGGCTCCTGGTATGTCCCATGCACTTTTACATTTTTGTGTCTTCACAACCAAACTGCCCAATGCAGTTATTTTTCCAGTGCTACATGTTTCCTCAGATAAAAGAATGTGTTGCTGACAGCCACAAATGCATCACACATTGACATTTTTAGGTATGGACGCATGTAAGAAGGGTGAGAACAGGGATCATGCAAAGAGGACTAGAACTCTTTCTGCCCTTCAAGGCCTATAAAGTGGCAATGCCCCAAATGTGGCCCACCATTTAAATAGGAGCATTAGACATTGAAATATTCCTACATAATAAAACTCAAATCCCTCCCTGCTCGGACCAGTCAAAGATAAATTGATGAATTTTGTCAGAAGGCAGATCTGGATGTACTATCAATAAGAACTACAACTTGATTCCTCCCATACCATTCAGGCTTTTACATAGCTACAGAAATTATATCCACTTACTCTACATTTTCTTAACCCACTTATGTAACGAGAGGTATCAGACATAAAAGGCTAAGGGCTGGGAGTGGGAGGACCTGGGCCTAGAGCTGGCTCTGTCCGTGTGCTGCTCTGTGATCCTGAGCAAGTCATTCCCTACCCCTGACCTCATTACCCCCATTTCAGAAGTGAGGGAGATACAACAAATGCTTTTTAAGGACCCTTACATTCTGAAAGATCAAACAGCAGGTAAATCCATAGATATAGAGAAATATAGTGATGTTTCTACCATAAAATGTCTCTCGCAATGTGCCAACAAAATATTTCCATACCAATGGATGAAATAGTGATTAAGAGAGGGGATGGTATTACGTTAAGAAATAATAACATTATATGCCATGGCTGGTGTGGCACAGTGGACTGAGCGCAGGTCTACAAACTAAAAGGTTGCTGGTTCTATTCCCAGTCAGGGCACATGCCTGGGTTGCAGGCCAGGTCCCCAGTAGAGGGTGTGCAAGAGGCAACCACATGTGGATGTTTCCCTCCCTCTCTTTCTCCCTCCCTTCCCCTCTCTCTAAAACTAAATAAAATGTTAAAAATTAAAAAAAAGAAATGATAACATAATGGGATGGAAATAGACTGAAGAGAAAGGTGGTAACAGGGGAGAGGAAACAGATGATACAGGGTTATCACTGAGCAACCACAAAAAAGAGATAGAGCACTGATTTTGGAGAGAGTTGACACTGAGTTCCACCCAGCTTTGTATCTGACTCTTGAATTTCTGCACAGATTTCCTACTGAAACACAAAAGTGAGAATAAATATGACTTATAATTTTCCTCTTGCTGACCCTTTAAACTCTTACTCCAGAGCATGAGAAATAAAAAACCTGGCCCAGCAATGCTGGATCAAGTCCACGTGACGGCATGTTTCTTGTTGGCCAGATTCACACTTGATAGGAGGCTTGTCAAGCTGTCCCAGGTGGAAAGCTCGATGACTCACAAATGAAAAGCACGAATTCTATTTACCTATGACTAGTTGCTAAGCTCCAAAAGGGCTGGTTGGGAAGCCAAAAAATGGGGGGGGGGCACTAACTCAACAAGTAATCTGACAAACACCCTTAAAAACACCCAGTTGCAGCACTGCTTCATTTAAGAGGCTGGCCGAAGCACCCTGTGCTTGTGAAATCAAACACAATCAGGCACAAACTGGAAACAAAAGACAAGAACGGTGCTTGCCAATTCCTTCACTCCATACATTTGATCAGGAAGCAAAAAGAGACAAGCTTTTGTTGTGAAGTCATCACTAATATTTATTTGACAACAGAAAAGGTAGTTTTTACAAATGAGGATACAAACTCCCATTTCAAATATAAAGAATTTTTAAAATCCTAACAGATGTGGAAGTAAATATTTAGGATAGTTCAAAGGAGGAAGGCCTACCCATTCGATTTTTGTTATGTCACTTGCAGAGATGGAGAGCGCTTGTCATCCTGATACAGGGTACCCTTCATCATTTTTAGAGATTTATTTTATATTCATTAACTTTTTAAAACAACCATTTATTGAGCACCAGCTACTGCTCTAAGTTGTGAACAGATGCACTGGGTAAAAGCAAAGGTTCACAAACAAATAAGTTTGTGAAATATCAGGGTTTAGACACACTGAAATAATCCCCAGCAAATACACACAGAAGCATTTCAACTCCTCGGCTATGAGCTCCGTATGCAGTGTTTCCCAAAACTATTTGATCAGGTACTCCTTTGTTTCTTTGGTTGGTTGGTTGATTGTTTCATTGGTTGGCTGATTGGTTTTGAGAAAGGGGGGGAAGGGAGGGAAGAGGGGAGGGGAGAGAAGAGGTGGAGGAAGCAAAGGAGAAGGGAAACGGGGGAGGATGGCAACAGAGAGCTACAGAGATTTCAGGTGAAGAATCACTTTGCTCTAAAAGATGAAGCTGAAATGATGGCCACGGTAAGGAAGAGAAGTCCTTCGCTATCATTAATAGAGTTATTTCGAACAAAGGCTGAGCAGCTCTGTAGCAAGGAAGCTAGAGACAACAATCAAGCTTGCAGTTGGGCTGGGATAAATAATCTTTTACGTCCTACTTCTCCAAGAGTATGCCTCCATGATTTGAGTATGTATTACCATTCCAAGGAATTTCAACTCTACTGAGTTTATTAATGACTCCTGTAGGGAAAATGATCATTTAGAAAGTTAAGTAAATTGGCATCTATAAGCCTTCTTGTTTTATAGAAAGTATTTTTACTCCAGATCCTGGCGTGTAACAGCAGTCATTCTAACCCTTGAGCTTTATTTCACAATGACACTCTCTCTCGTGTCATATACAAAAGAATGAGTCCAGAACCATGCCGCACACACATGTCACTTTGTCCAGGCACTACAGAGTCATGACAAATAAACTGCATGAGAGACCAAACACCTCTATTCTCATGTTTTCCTAAAAATAAGAGGCAAAATGGAGCACACATTAAAATAGAAAGCAAAATCAAGGAAATGTCAACCAGAACGATACAGGCTCTTCCATGGCAATCGACCCCCTGCCAATACCAATATGAAAACAGGGGGAAAGGGTAGTAAATGATTAACAGTAGATATCACTTGAGGAGTTATGACTTATACACAACCTGCCAGACGACACATAAAGTAGTTGGTATGCGTTTTCTCTGGTCTTAGCAATAATCCTCCAAAGCAGATATTAAAACCCTCCTCTTCGAGAGAGGAAACAGGCTCCCATTCATGCGTTTATTCTTTCAAGAAATTCAGACACCCTTTGCCAGGCACCAGACACTGTTCACACCCAAGGCAGAATCTAGTAGATTTTTAGGAGATGGTTTTATGGTACCATCTATTTGGTTCCCTAAACTCAGACAGGCAATCTCAAAAGCGCATGCAGAATACACTCAATTAGCTCTGCTGCAACTTATTAACCAGATATGGCTCCATAACCTCCCATTTTCTTCCAGCAAGAGTTTCACCCCAAACCATATCAAGAATGTTTTTATACACTCTTTTGCAAGAAACACCATTATTTTTACAGCCTGAAATAAGATCTTAACAATGGTGCTAACTTGTTATGCTTTAAAAGGTAGAACAAAAGGGTAACTGTGACACCATCACAAAATGAATTCCCATTAGACAGCAGAACAAACTATGCAGTACATTGTTCTGCAAAAAGGTACAGTACCAAAGACTCGCATAATTCTGCACTAACAAAAGAAAAGTAAGATTCTTGCTAAATCCTCTCTCTGTTAACAAACTACCAGACCGCCTTCCAATCCATTGTAATTCAGTTCAGCAAACATCCACTGGGTTTCTATTTGCCCCCCTCAGCTAGGTGCTGAGGCCCATTGGAATATGAATAGTTCCTCACTTTAAATAGCTTAAAAATTTAAACTCATGGACAGGGACAACAGTGTCGTGATTGAGTGGGAAGGTGGAGGAGGGTACAGCAGGGATAAATGGTGACTGAAGGAGACTTCACTTAGGGTGGAGAACACACAATACAGTGTACAGATGATGTGTTGTATAATTGTGTACCTGAAACCTCTACAATTTTGTTAACCAGTGTCACCCCTATAAGTTCAATAAAAAGCGGGACAGCTTAAAAATTTAACAAAACCTATGGCATGTACAACTAACTGACCATAGTATAGAGTACAGGTTGTGCTATATCAGAAATACACAATATAGTGTATATTGTATATTGTGTATAGTGTAGGGAGGAGGGAAATTATTGTATCTAAATTGAAAGAGTGAGAAAAAGGTTTCATAGATGATGTGACATTTGAGCTGGGCCTTGAAATTTTATGAGAATTCAAATGCATGGACAGGAGAATAGCAAAGGACTTTCCAGGTGAAAGGTACAAGGCACCAATACAGGAGTAGGTAAAGGAACAGGGGATTATATATGGCCTGATACAGTTTGAGGTTAGAGCATGGGCAAGTCTAGCTAAAGCTTGAAAGAAAGACTAGAAGCTAAAAGTGGAGAACTTTTCAGGCTTCCAGAGGAGAGCAGGCTTCTGGAATGCCTTTGATCCAGGATCACTGACTTAGCACAAAGGTATTTTCCAAGCAAGCAACTCCTACAACAGAAAAGCTAGGATGTAGAAACGGGGTATTCTACAATCAATTAGCTACCAATTTCTGGTGTAGCCTCAGGCAATTCACGGGAGGTTCCCTATGGCTCCTGTTGTTTATAAGCACCTATAGAACACAAAGCCTGTGGGAATGGGAAGGGAAAGGGAAAGCTCTCCTTTTGTGTTATAATCTCCAAATAAAACTTGGCTTGAGTTCTATTCTAAGATTTTGCTTTGCATCCGTTTGTTGCAATAAATGCTAGTTATGAGTGTGAATATAGGCAGAGTCCCATGAGTCCACCTAGTAAAAGTCATCAAATCTGGGGTGGTCTTGAGGATGCCCAAAACACGGTCAATTCCCCAAAAGGAGAAGTAAAACTATCTGTATTTGCAAATGACAGTCTTTTATATACAAAATACTAAGGAATTCACACACAGGGACACACGCACAATAAAGCCTGTTCACACAAACAAGTTCAGCAAGTGTACAGTATAGATTTTTGTATATTGTAGATCAGTATACAAAAATCAATTGCATTTCTATTGTGCAAAGTATACACGCACAATGTATACTCTGAAAACTACAAAACAATACTGAAAGAAATTAAAGATGATCTAAATAAATGGAAAGCCATCCCACACTCACAAACTAAACTTAATATTATTATGGTGGCAATACCCACTTAATTGATATGCAGATTCAAAGCAACCCCTATGAAAATACTACGTTGGCTTTTTGTCTCCAGAAATTGAAAAGGTGATCCTAAAATTCATATGAAAATGCATGGGAGGCAGATTAACCAAACCAACCTTGAAAAAAGTAAACAATGTTGGAGGACCCATACTTCCCAATTTCCAAACTTACTACACAAGCTACAATAATAAACAAGACAGGGTAGTGCTGGCATAATGCTAGATGTAAAGATCAATGGAATAGATTTCAGAGTTCAAAAATTAGCCCATATATCTAAAGTCAATTGATTTTTTTAACAAGGATGAGACAATTCAATGAGGAAAGAATAGTCTTTTCAACAAATGGTAATGGGAAAACAGAATGCCCACATTCAAAAGAATGAAGTTGAACCCCTACTTTATACCATATATAAAAATTAACTCAGAGGAGCAGACATTGAAATGTAAGAGCTAAAACAATAACATTCTTTTTTTTAAGATTTTATTTATTTATTTTTAGACAGAAGGGAATGGAGGGAGAAAGAGACTGGAAGAACCATCAATGCGTGGTTGCATCTCACGTGGCCCCCCTGGGGACCAGTCCTGCAACCCAGCATGCGCCCTGACTGGGAATAGAACTAGTGACCCTTTGGTTCGCAGCCTGCGCTCAATCCACTGGCTAGGCTAAAACAATAACATTCTTAAAATAAAATACAGAAATAAATCTTTGTTACCTTGCATTAAGCAAAACATTCATATATGTGACATCAAAATCAAAACAATAATAGAAAAAAACAGATCAATTTGATTTTGTCAATGTTTAAACTTTTGTGTTTCAAAGGACACTGACAAGAAAGCAAAAAGATAATCCACAGAAAGAGAGAATATATTTGTAAATTATCTACTCAGGAATATGTATCTTGAACACAAAGAGCACTTACTAATCAGAAATTAAAAGGCAAATAACAATTAAAAATGGGCAAAGGAATAGACACATCTCCAAAGAAGACATAAAGTGCACATTAAGACCACAATGAGCCTGGCTGGTGTAGCTCAGTGGATTGAGCGCGGGCTGGGAACCAGAGGGTCCCGGTTCGATTCCCAGTTGGGGCACATGCCTGGGTTGCAGGCCAGGTCCCCGTGAGGGCCATGTGAGAGGCAACCATACATTGCTCTTTCTCCCTCTCTTCTCCTCTCTCTGAAAATAAAATAAATAAAATCTTAAAAAAAAAAAAAGACCACAATGAGATATACACTGTACACCCACTGAGATGGCTATAATCAAAAAGTTGTACAATAACAAGTGTTACTAAATATGGGGACAAATGAGAACCCTCATACACTGTTCATGGGAACATAAGATGGTTTAGCCCCTATGCAAAACAGCTGTGCAATTCCTCAAAGAGTTAAATAGAGTTACCACATGACCCAGCAACTCTTTTAGGTATGTATCCAAAAGAAATAAAAACATATATCTACACATGTACAGGAATGTTAATATCATTATTCATGATAACCAACCAGTAGAAACAACGCGAATACCCATCTGATACATGCAACATGAATGGATCTTGAAGGATACTGCTAAGTGTAAGAAGTAACAAATTATATGATTTTGTTTATATGAAATATCCAGAATAGACATAGGAAAGACAGAAAATAGATTAGTGCTTGGTGAAGGACAGGGGGTGTGGGGGAATCAGGGAGATGACAGCTGAGGCACAGGATTTCTTTTTTTTATTTAACTTTTTTATTGTTATTCAAGTACAGTTGTCTCCTCCCCACCACTCCCCCCCAGCCATCCCAACTTCCCACCCTTTATCCCACCCCCTCCTTGGTTTTGTCCATGGGTCCTTTATAGATGTTCCTGAAAACCCTCCCCCTTTTTTCTCCCCATTATCCCCTCCCACCTCCCCTCTAGCTACTGTCAGTTTGTTCTTAATTTCAATGTCTCTGGTTCTATTTTGCTTGTTTTGTTGATTTTAGGACTGATAAAATGACCTAAAACTGACTGTGATGATGGTCACACAGCTCTGTGAATGTGCTAATAAACACAGTGAATTTTACACTTTAAATGAGTAAATTGTATGGTGTGTGAATTATATCTCAATAAAACTGTTACAAAAAAAACAAAGAAAAGCACTAGTATTTATAACAAAAGAAGTTCATTTGCATAAAGGGTGTACTTTTTCAAAAAGAATTTAATCATGAAACACAAATAGTAGGGAGCTCAACTTCAGAAATATATGTTAAAGAAAAAAAGATGATGGTTGTGTATAAAGATAAATGGCAATGACATCACAGTACCAATTAGTTAACATGGTGGTTATAGTGGGAATTATTTTGGGAGATACATACACGTAAAATTCTGACTTTTTCCACATAAATAAGTTATATATAATACAGCATGGTATTTTTTTAGTGCATTCTCCAGAGACAGATTGCCTGGATTACAATTCCAGCTCTGCCACTGGCAAGTTGTACGGCATTGGGCAAGCTGCATAAATTCTCTGTGTCTCAGTTTCCTTTAGTGGTAAAATAGGGGAAATGATAATATCCATTTCATGGGGTTACTGTAATGCTGAAATTGTTAATATATGCAAGGACTTGGAACAGTGCCTAGTATATGGAAAATGCTCAATAAGTGTTGGCCATTGCTATAGCAAAAGGAAAAAAATAACATCATAATTTAAAAGGTTTAGTGTACAGCCCTGGCTGGTGTGGCTCAGTGGATTGAGCATGGGCCTGCAAACCACAGAAAGGGTCTTCAGTTTGATTCCCAGTCAGGGCACATGCCTGAGTTGTGGGCCAGGTCCTCAGTAGGGGGCGTACGGGAGGCAACTACGCATTGATGTTTCTCTCCCTCTCTTTCTCCCTCCCTTCCCCTCTCTCTAAAAATAAATAAATAAAATCCTTTAAAAAAAGGTTTAGTGTATAAGTAAGCATTCAGGCAACGGCATACAATGATTTGGTTAGCATTACGTTTCTGCAAATATTTTAATTCTCACCTTCCCCAGTTACAACTGCTTCAAGGGTGGAATACCACTCCCACCTTTCAGTTCAGCTGCAAATAGGGGAATAAGATCATGGTTCCTCATCCATATCTCAGATCTTGTATACAAGGAAAACTCTTAAACGACATCACATTTGAATATAAAAGTAGAACTTTCAAGTTTGAAAAATATGGAGGAGTTTCCCTTACTGATCAAAAGGGGGCTAAAAAATCCTGAAAAACCTTCCTGCTACAAAACGCAAAAACATGGTGGGAAAAATAAAATTAAAGTCATTCTAGCCCGGCTGGTGTAGCTCAGGGGATTCAGTGCGGGCTGGGAACCAAAGGGTCCTGGTTCGATTCCCAGTTGGGGCACATGCCTGGGTTGTGGGCCAGGTCCCCAATGAGGGCCATGTGAGAGGCAACCATACATTGCTTTCTCCCTCTCCTTCTCCCTCCCTTCTCCTCTAAAAAATAAATAAATAAAATCTTTAAAAAAAATAAAAATAAAGCCATTCTAATGCATGGCCGAGCTGGCAGAAAAGACAAGGAAATCCTCAGAGGCCAAAACCACTACTAGAGCAAATGTCCTGAGAAGTAAACCAATGAAGAACAGAAGTTGCCCCCGGGCATCTTCCAATTCCCAGGTGACTTACAATTTGGTTTTAATGGTCATGCACTGGTGAAGATTCAAAGCCTACAGCATTAGGAATCAGATCAGAGAGAATACAAGAGCATATCTGTATAACCTGTGGGTAGGATAAAATTTTTAATCAGGATACAAGAAGCACAAAGTTTAGAAGCACTGATAGTTTAGGCAACATTAAATTTAAATTTTTCTTTCATCCAATGACATCATAAAAGAGAGATAGGCAACAAATTGGGTGTAGATATTTGCCACACATATAATCGAAAAAAAAAAAGCTACCAAGGCTATATAAAAGATTCTAAGTTAATTTTAAAAAAGATAAATCACCAAACAGAAAAATGGAATACAAATAACACACACAGGCATTTCACAAAAGAAGAAACAAGAATGGCCAATAAGCATCAGAAGAGATCCTCCACTGCATTAGTAACACGTGAAATGCAAATTTCAAGGACAGTAAGAAAATCTTTTATACCTACCAGTTAAACATCAATTTAAAAAAAAATCAACATTAGCAAGGTCCTTTATGTGCAACAACATAATCATTATAGAAATGTTTTGCTTTTGGCCTTGGCTCTTACCACCGATTTTTTTTTCATAAAGCATCCATGTTGAAAGAGCACCTTATAAATTGTTTTAGTGATGACTGAAAGAAAACACATGAGATAAAGTCTTACTCTGATAGAGCTAAAGAGGAAATACAGTGACTTTACACAGCCTAAAATGGGGGGAAAATCAGTTAGATGTGGCAACAAAGATCACAGGAACTCCAGGGCTGCATTAAAGACTCGGATAATGTGAACTCAAACACTGGGTGGGAAGTGTTGCCTGACTACCTACTAAGCTTTCAATCTCATTTCACCACTTGTTTACATAGCACATAATAAATAGTTTCCAAATCAGGGAAGCATATTCACAAACCTCACTGTTCTCAGGTGCTCAATTGTGGGATTGTTTTACCCCCAGGTAATGCAAAGCACAGTTCTAAGGGGGGATGGAAAATGTAAGGAAGGGATGAGAGAAGGAGGGAGAGAACAGGAATGCAAAACAAGAACCCATGGTTCAACACAACTTTGAAGTGCCCTTGCCATTTATCAGCCACTCTACTCATCCATGCAGTTCCTCTTTCAACAAACCTCTGCCAGACTCCCGTCTCATGCCAGGCCCTGTGCGGTGCTGGGGCCCCTGGCCCAGATCTCATGGGGTTCTTCATTCAGGAACAGGAGACGATTACAGTTCAGAGGGATGAGTTACAAGAGTGTTGAGCCAGGATGCCGTGGGCACACAGAGAAAAGATAGCCAGCACGAAACTGACAAAAACAGATTATGCACTTAAAAAATAAAAGAAAAAAGTGTTATGGCCTTGCCTCTGCTGAATACCTCCCAGAACTCACTGTCAGCATAAGGTCTAGGTCATGACTTAATGTTATGCTAAAGTCAACGGACCCTGATGTGCTTCCAAGGATGGAAGAAATCTGGAGGCAAGCTCTGTCATCTTTTCATGGAGCAGACACACACTTGTGCCTGATGCAAGAGACGGGAACTTCATTTCTGTACCTTTTGCAAACACTGGTGTTTGTGTGCATGCATATAGTGCACCAATGTGGAAATATTAAGTACTGTAATTAGAATGTTTGGTTTTGAAAGTTCACCTTTCCATCTTTAAAAATCACATGTTAAATCAATATGCAGTTATGAGGACACTCACACAGAGAGGAAATGGAAAACCGTGCAGTGTAAGAGCCTTTCCTGACTCTTCTCCGGTGCTAGAGCTCTTTTTTGTGATTTGATCATGTATGTTTTAAAATTGAAAATCCATACAAATTGACAAAATCTTTGCAAAATGTCAGAGTTACAGTAAATGGGCTCTTAACACATTTCGTACCGCATAGAAATCTCTAATACATACGCCAGGGACCGCAGGTTTTTGGGCAAACTGCACGTTAATTAAATTATCTCCTGCTGCGGTCCTTAACAGATGGCACGCGACACACGAGAAAACTCGTGAGCGGTACGAAAAGTGTTAAGATACCAGCACCTCCTGGAAATATCAGGGGGAACACATGGTAAAGTATATGATTGTGTGACCACTATGCTGAACACCTGAAAGCAATATAAAATAATACTGAAAGTAAATTGTAATTAAAAATAAAAATGCAAAAAAAAAAAAGCTGTATTGGCATCATCTTCAAAACTCCATTATCTGTTGTGAAACTAAATGTCTTTGAGAATCAGTTTCCTAGGGTCCCTTGAAAGCACAGTTTAAAAAACAAAAACTCTTCTTCACACCATTTTGAATGTTCCAGATTATTCCTTAACAATAGAAATTTGGGGAAAAGCCATGAAAACCCAAGGGGCACCACTTTATTCATACAGCTCATCATCACTCAGTACCCACAGTGCAAGTGAGCAGAAACCTGTCTGAACATGAGCGTAAAGACAAAATGACAGTCCCTAACCACTATAGCTATGGCCGCCACTAGATAATTCTAAGCATACTAGCTTAGCAACAGGTAAATATTACCATTGGCCACTTTTTAAGTTTTTATAATAACATTAGGCCTCTGGAGAGCAGCTACTTTAAGCACAAGCTTGGAACGTAGACAAGACGACCTACTAATGTCAGAACTCACAATATCCATGTAGACATATGACTAAATGTCAGATCTCCTATTCCGTGACTCTTCTTGGGTTCAGAAAACCTGACTTTGAAATACACAGCATCTGCAAAGGTAATCCAATTAAAACGATTTGCTTTAGCTTATAAGGCATACAGAAGAACACACATCTGTTAATGGTCCTTGGAATGTGTCAACTAAGGAAGCAAAACCAACCCTCTTGCAAACTGACAAGTGCAAAATGGCAAATAAAAACAGGGATGCTGCTTTTTTGCTCTGTGTCTAATCACGTGATCTGGCTTGTAATTGCAAACTCAAAGACATCACTCAAATACACATATATTAATTTTAAGTATCATCAAAGAGTCTAAGAATATCTAATCACACCATATATTTAAAATAACTTGTTGTCATTTGTCTTGTCATCAAGCTGTACATTGAACAGCTAATGCTTCAACTTAACCATCAGTGACACTAGAGCACAAATGAAGCTTTGATGAACCGAGAACCCACCATGTCCTGGAAAGGCCAGCGCAACTCTGGCACAAAGTTATTCCAAAGTAATGTTCCAGTAGTGTCTACAACATTTCTATTTTGCCTAGAAGTTTTACAAAGAAAGTCATTAGCAACTTATTAAAAATGAAGTCAGTATATAATACTATGTAATTTTATATAATCTATGAAATATGTATATAATACATATACATACATACACATATAAAGTATATATGTGACTTGGTTTTCAAACTTGATTTCCAGGGAAGAGAATGTTGTTTCCATGGCACTGTTGTGGGGTGGGAGGGAGTGATAACTAGATTTTTTTTAAAGTTCAAACTTCCACTTCTTACTAATTGAGTGAGATCATTTAAACATCAATAAATTAATGATGGTGACACCAACTTTATATTTTTTTTATTTTTTTAAAGATTTTATTTATTTTTAGAGAGAGGAGAAGGGAGGGAGACAGAGAGGGAGAGAAACATCAATGTGTGGTTGCCTCTCACGTGGCCCCCACTGGGGACCTGGCCCACAACCCAGGCATGTGCCCTGACTGGGAATCGAACCAGGACCCTTTGGTTCCCAGCCCGCGCTCAATCCACTGAGCTACGCCAGCCAGGGCCCGACTTTATATTTTAAGGCCATTGGCTCTTTATTTTTTTAATTCTCACCTTGAGGACATTTTTTCATTTCTTTTAGAGAGGGAGGGAGAGAGAGAAACATCGATGTGAGTGAGAAACATCAATTAGTTGCCTTCTCATACATGCCCCATCTGGGGACGGAACCCACAGCCTGGGTATGTGTTCTGACTGGGAATCAAATTTGCTACCTTTTGGTCTAGAGGACAAAGTTTCAACCAACTGAGCTACACTGGCCATGGCAAAGCCATTGGCTCTTTATATCCATAAATACATTACAAACATGGATCCATGTCTTAAAAAATATATGCATTAGGTCCTGGCTGGTGTAGCTCAGTGGATTGAGCACGGGCTGGGAACTAGATGATCCCGGTTCGATTCCCGGTCAGGGCACATGCCTGGGTTGCAGGCCAGGTCCCCACTGAGGGCCATGTGAGAGGCAACCATACATTGCTGTTCCTCCCTCTCTTTCTCCCTCCCTTCTCCTCTCTCTAAAAAATAAATAAATAAAATCTTTAAAAAAAAACAAGAAAAAGAAATGATGTTTAAAAAAAAATATATATATATATGCATTAGAATGTCACTGTAATGTTAACTAATTTCCTAAGTAGCTGGAGGTAGTATCAGTATGCAATTGATCCAGTCTATATCAAGGAAATACAGAAAGATTAAATAAAATTTTATCTACTTATTCAGATATAAGCAATTTGAACAATCATGTAAAGAAAGTACCTTTCTCAAACCTAGCAGCTTCTGCAGGGGTTTTATTTAAACTATAAGCCCACTAGAGCAAAACTGGACAAATACTTTTTGTGCTGAAAAGGTACAGTAGCCTCTTTGTGCTTTATGCAAAGAAAACTTTTTAATAATATAAGAAAATAATTTTATGTTATATATTTTATTTCCTGGACTCTTCTTGTGTGTATCAAGAACTTCACGCTCTGCCCTGGCTGGTGTGTCTCAGTGGGCTGAGCACTGGCCTGCAAACCAAAAAGTCACCAGTTCAATTCTTGGTCAGGGCACATGGCTGGATTGTGGGCCACGTCCCCAGTGGGGGCTGTGAAAGAGGCAACCAATTGATGTTTTTCTCCCTCACTTTCTCCCTACCTTCCCCTCCCTCTAAAAAAAATAAATAAAATATATATTTTTTAATTTCATGCCCTAACCATGTGACTCTGTTGGTTTGGGTACCACAGAGCAAAAGATGACTGGTTCGATTCCGGGTCAGGGCACATGCTTGGGTTGCAGGTTTGGTTGTTGCTTCTCTCTCACACTGATGTTTCTCTCCTTGTCTTCCTCCTGTCCCATGTCTCTAATAAACAAACCTAAAAAAATTCATAATGAAATAATTTTTAAATAAACACACCCAAATGTAAGCCATAGGTCAACATATGGGGTATGATCCCAGTTTGGCAAAATACCTAGATACATGTGGATTCTTTATTGTCATTCTCACTAGTTAGAAATAAGCTCTATGAAGACAGGGATTTTTGTCTGCTTTGCTCTCTGAAATATCTTAACAGTGTCTATAGCATATAGGAGATAATCAATCAATGTTTATAGAGTTGAATTACTGTACTTATCCATAGCCATAGAAAGTTCCTATGGCCACAAACCCAAACTGTTAGCAGTGCATTCCTGCAGACAGTAGGACCCAGCAAGGCCCATGGGTAATTTTTGCTTATTAGTTTATGGGCATGTGTATTGTTTAGATGCTTTACAAAGATCACATATAATTTAATTTAAAAACATAAGAAAAATGGGAAGGTTATCAGTGGGGAGGGGGAAGGGGGAGAAGGGGGAAAAGGTACAGGGAGTAAGAAGCATAAATGGTAGGTACAAAATAGACAGGGGAGGTTAAGAATAGTATAGGAAATGGAGAAGCCAAAGAACTTATATGTAGGACCCATGGACATGAACTAAGTGGGTGTGGATGCTGGTGGGAGGGGGTGAGCAGGGCAGAGGGGAATAAAGGGGAAAAATGGGACAACTATAATAGCATAATCAATAAAATATATTTTAAAAAACATAAGAAAATGAGTGGTGGAAGACCCTTACAAAAAGCAAAAAATTAAAAACATGCAAAAAAAAAAAGTATTGGGTTGGCCAAAAAGCGTATTTAGTTCTTTTCTGTTCAGTAACTCTAGCAGTGCTTATTTGTCCTTAACTTCATTCAAAACAATGTTGTTAGATTGTACTGTGACAGCTGTCATATCAGCATGCTTTTAAAAAAAACATCAAAGTCAATGAATTTTGGTGCAGCCATTTTAATATTGAAGCTAGAAGAAGATATGCAACATTTTTGCCGTATTATGCTTTATTATTTCAAGAAAAGTAAAAACACAAATGACGCA
Source organism: Micronycteris hirsuta (assembly GCA_004026765.1). Taxonomy (NCBI): domain Eukaryota; kingdom Metazoa; phylum Chordata; class Mammalia; order Chiroptera; family Phyllostomidae; genus Micronycteris; species Micronycteris hirsuta. The sequence continues at coordinate 46,921 of PVJI01009585.1, forward strand.
CCAAAAAAGATTTGTGCAGCGTATGGAGAAGGTGCTGTGACTGATCAAATGTGTCAAAAGTGGTTTGCGAAGTTTCTTGGCACTGTTGACATTTTGGCCACATAATTCCTTGCTGTGGGGCTGTCTCATGCACTGGAAGATGTGTAGCAGCACCCCTGGCCTCTACCCACTAGAAGCCAACAGCGGGAGAGAGCCGACACACTCAAAATATCCAAATCAATAAAGTTATTGGTGAAAATGAAAACTTTGTCTTTTATTTTATGAAAAAAATAAATGGACTTTTTGGCCAACTCAATATATAAGGCACTAGGCATGAAGAAAATAAAGAAGAGGAAAAACCAAGAAGAGAGAGGGATGAAAGGGAGAGAGCCAAAAAGTACATGAGAAAAACGAGGTGCAGTAAGTGGGAAATGATGAGGAAGTGGCCACCATCCAAGAACTTAGTGTCCCAAGTTGCTGGGCCTTCCCTGTGTCTCTTGCAAGTGTCTAATTAAGGGCATGGCTATGGAAAGCTTTTCCAGCTTTTCCTTCCACCCCCCTTCGGATTAAAAACCACCCAATGGAGACAGCAGCTTTTCCTTATACAACAGAGAGAGCTGCCATTGTCTCAGGAATTTGCCTAACAATTGCAGCCCAGTGAATTCATTATCCAGAAACCCAATACATGTAAGTAAATTTGAGAGGAACTAAATCACCCCATGAAGACAACTGCCTATGTGGTGATTTAGTGTATGCAAAAACAGAGATAAAAATGTTTTTCCTGCTTAAAGCATCAGCAAACCCACACACAGCAGAGTGGCCCAAGCTTATCTGTTTAGCACTGAAATCTCTTTTCCTAAAAGACATCTCTTGCCCTAGGAAGGAGGATTACACACTTGACTGACACATGGTCTTGTCCAACCTGGAAAGGTCTTTGCAGAGTCCTGATCAATGTGGTATCAAAACACATGCTTCTCCTTTTCCCCATGTTATCTCGCCCGAGTCCCACACAGACTTTCATGCTCAATGCGGAATGTCAAAAACTAAGGCAACTGAGTTAGTGATTATACTAGTGATTTTTGGTCTTCATTTGTGCTTTTGTTCTTCCTTGGGAGAACTCTTGTGGATATTTACTTTTTTGCCTCTTAATCTTTTAGGAGGGTCTCCGAAATAATCCCATAATGCAAATTAATTAATATATTGTAATCCTTCTAAATTCATGAAAAAAATTATATATGAATAACCATCCAATATGAGCGTCGATGGACCACAATGCCTTACAGTAAATAACTCCCGCACACCTTTAATGTGAATACCCCATATTTTGGGAAACCTCAATTTGTACAACTATACACAAGAGGTTCAGACATGCCCTAAATTGGGCTACAGATTCAATACAATCCCTAGCAAAATCCCAGCTCCTGTTTTATGCAGAAAATGACAACCTAATCCTAAAATTTATATGGAAACACAACAGTCCCAGAACAGCCAATACGATCTTGAAAAAGAAGAACAACGTTGGAAAATTCACACTTCCTGATTTCAAAATTTGGTTCACAGCAACAGTCATCAAGACAGTGTGCTGCAGGGGTAATGGCAGACTTACACATAAATCAGGGGAATGACACTGACTGTCCAGAAATAAACCCTTCCATCTATGGTCAATTGATTTTAAAGCAGGGCACCAAGACATCTGAAAAAATATTCTTTTCAACAAATGGTTCTGGGAACATCTGGACATATGCACATGCAAGGGAATGAAGTTTGACCCTAATTCACATCATACCCAAAAATCAACTCAAAATTGATCAAAGACCTAAATGTAAGAGCTCAAACTATAAAACTCAGATAAGAACATAGGTCTGACAACATGGATATACCTAGAGGATACTATGCTAAGGGAAATAAGTCAGAAAGACAAATACCATATGATCTCACTTATATGTGAAATATAAAACAAACAAAGTTCATAGATAAAGAAAACAGATTACTGGTTGGGTGGGGGATTTTGGGTGAAGGGGTTCAAAAGGTACAAACTCCCAGTTATAAAATAAATAAGTCATGGGGATGCAATGTACAGCATCGTCAGAATAGTTAGCAATACCTTACTACACATTTGAAAGTTGCTAAGATAGTGAATTAGATCTTAAAATTCTCATCGCAAAAGAAAAATAACTATTTATGGTGATGGATGTTAACCAGACTTATAACGGTGATCATTTTGCAATATATAAAAATATATTGGAAAATAGTCTGGGCCCTGGCTGGTGTGGCTCAGTGGATTGAGTGCCGGCCTGCAAACCAAAGGATCATGGGTTCAATTCCCAGTCAGGACACACGCCTGGGTTGCGGGCCAGGTCCCCAGTTGGGGGTGTGTGAGAGGCAACCGCACACTGACATTTCTCTCCCTTTCTTTCTCCCTCCCTTCCCCTCCCTAAAAATAAATAAATAAAATCTTTGGAAAAAAAAAAGAAAAGAAAATAGTCTGGGAGTTCCCCGGAAGATTAAACACACAATTTCTCTATAACCTAACAATGTTACTCATATATATTGTCTATTTGAGAGAAATGAAAACATATGTCCACACAAAAACATGTATAAGGATATTCATAGCAACATTACTCATAACAGCAACTCAAATGTCCATCAACAGAAGAACAGATAATTAAAATATGGTCTATATCTATACAATACAATAGTATTCAACAATATAAAAGAATGGAGTACTGACAAGTGCTACAACGTGGGTGAAACTTGCAAATCTTATGCTAAGTGAAAGAAGCCAGTCACAATAGATCACACTTTCTATGATTTTATCTCAATATTCGGAATAGGCACATCTATAGAGATAGAAAGTGTACTATTGGATGCCAGGGGCTGGTGGGAGGGGCTGCCGGGAGGAAAGGGGGAATGGCAGGTAATGGGTAAGGCTAATGGGGACAAGGGTTTCTTTTGGGAGTGAGTGACTGTTCTAAAGTTGTGGTAATGATTGTACTACTCTGTGATTACACTAGAAACTCTGAAATGTATATTTTAAATGAGTTAATTGTATGGTACGAGAATTACATCTCAATAAAACTGTTTTTAAAAAAAGCTAGAATAGGCTCCTGTTTCTCCCATTTCCCCCTCTGATTAACAAAACTGTTTCCTGCCCCTCCTTGCTAGGAGTGACTCTCCTTCCCTTTTCAGATCAATGCAAAAAATTATCTGAAAACAGATAAGACATAATCCCCATAAAGTTGCTGGCTCATAATTTTCCAGAGACAGAATACATATATGTAAACTATAATCGCTGCTAAAAAAAAAAAAAGTCTGCCTTCCCATTATCTGCAGGGTTAACAGCCAGCTTAATTTCTTCATGACAGAGGTGACAATATTATTAACAAATATTTGAAAGTCAGAGAGCAGGTAATCTACCTCAAGAGTAAATTTCAATATATTACAATGTCACCATATTTGCTAATTCAACTATTTTATTTTTAATTGAATTTTTTGGAGTAATATTGGTTCCCAAAACCATAGGCCTTGAACTTTACTCTGAGTAAAAACTGGTCTTTCTTTCCAATCTGCAATCAGGCTTTGGCTTTCCATTAAAATATAATTTTTTAAGAAAACTGTACCGTGTACTGAAAATGACAGGAGGTCACTGAACAAAGGTCTTGTCAATTGGAAAGCAACAGTGGTCACTTAATATTTCTACTAAAGAAAAAAAAATAAGATAGGAAGAGATTCATCTGCAGCAAATGACTAACCTACAGATTTCCTGTACCACAAAGAAAATCATTGAACAGTGAAGTTGTAGTTTCCCTCTTTGAAGAGCTTTAAACGTAGACCTTGTCTTAACCCCCAGGCAAGGACTGCCGTGTGTTCCAGACTGCGAAGAAAGAAACAAGAGTCAAAGTGACCTGTGAGCATACTCGAACAGCACGACCATTTGAACAACAAACCAGTGAAATGATTTGTCTTTTTGGAGCACTGCTTTCCTTCCTCCCCAAATGAACGCTGCTTTGGGGAACAGTCATAGGTCATTCATGAGTCTTCATGGGTGAGACACAAACCATCTCTTCTGACTAATCTCTATCTATACTCACTCTTTCGGGCTTTAAATACCTTCTCCTATAAGACAAGGATTCCGAAATTTATATCCCAGGCCTGAGCCCTTCCTTCAACACCAGATTCCTATATGCAATTGCCTACTCGACATGTCCACATAGATAGCTTATAGGGTTCCAAAGTTAACGGGTTCCATTTCATACTTCTGATACTAATTGATTTCCCCCCACAAACCTGCTCCACCTGCCAGCATCTCCATCTTCATTAATGACATTTCCTGCCATCCACTTTTTCAAGCCAAAACTCTTAAGAGTCATTGTTGACGCTTCTCTTTTTCTCACGGACAAACCATTAGCAAATACTTTTGTTTCTACCTTCAAAATATATCCAGAGCCTGACTACTTCTCAGCACTTCTACTATTACCTCAGTTTCCAGTCACCATCATCAATCCTAATAGCCTCTTTTCTAAAATCCTCACCAGAGGACGTGCTTATTGATTTTAGAGAGAGAGGGGAAGAGAGGGAGAGAAACATCAATGTGACGAAGAAATACAGATCTGTTGCCTCTCCTACGTGCCCTGACAGGGGACTGAACCCACAACCTAGGCATGTGGCCCAACCCAGAATGAACCCCACAACCTTTTGGTTTACTGATGAAGCTCCTATGGAGCCACACCGGCAAGGGCAATCCCAACAGCTTAACTGCTCTCCCTGCTTCCACCTTTGTCCCACCTTCAGCCTATTCTCCACACAGCATCCAGAGAGAAGATCTAAGTCACCCTTCTCAAAACCTTTCTGTAACTCCTCACCTAACTCAGGGTAAAAACCAGTCTTGACCAAGCCCTGCATAATCCAGACACCTTACCTCACGCTTCAGTGCATCACAGGCACACACGCACGCATGCACTCGAGCACGCACTCACGTGCGCATGCACCTGCGCTTGTACGCACCTGAATGCACTCACTGCTTCAGCCACATTGATCCCTTTCCTATTTCTTGAATTTTTCAGTACTCTCTCATCTCCAGGCCTTTGCCTCAACCATCCCCTCTGCCTGGAACACTCTCCTCCTCAGATACCCCCGATGACTTCCTCACCTCCTTTAGGTCTTTGCTAAATGTCACCTTAGCAGCACTGAAAGTAAGGAGAAGGCAGTCAGATACTTACTTCTGTTAAAATGCGGGGAAAAAATATTGGGTTGGCCAAAAAGTTTGTTTGGTTTTTTTTTTTCCATAAGATGTCGCTAGTAGCACTTGATCATCCTTAACTTCATTTGAAACAATTTTGTTAGACTGTACTGTGACAGCTGTCATATCAGCGTGTATTTAAAACAAATTTATCAAAATTGGCGAGTTTTTGTGCAGCCACTTTAATATCGCAGATGGAAGAAAATACACAACATTATCAGCATATTATGCTTTATTGTTACAAGAAAGGTAAAGACACAACCGAAATGGAGAAAGAAAAGATTTGCGCAGTGTATGGAGAAGGTGCTGCGACTGATCAAATATGTGAAAGTGGTTTGAGGGGTTTCCAGCTGCAGATTCCCGCTGGACAATGCTCCGCGGTCGGGTAGACCAGCTGAAGTTGATAGCAATCAAATCGAGACATTAATTGAGAACAAGCAATGTAATACCACGTGGGAGATAGCTGACATACTCAAAATATCCAAATCAATAAAGCTATCAGTGAAAATGAAAATGTGTCTTTTACTTTACAGAGAAAAGCATACGGACTCTTTGGCCAACCCAGTCAACTGGAGGAAGTTCTGTGAGTGACACTGGTCTCTTAAGAGGAGCTAACTTCCGCTGGGGCAAGACCTTAGCAGCAATCATACAAGAGGCATCTCCCATTCTGGGTCGATGTGTGCTTCTTCCCAGGGGCAGAGGAGTTGCAGGCTTTTTCTAGCACCTTCAGAGGGTGCTTACTTGAGAAGATGTTATACAGTGACATTAACTTTCAATCCTTAGGTGCACTTCTAAGACTGAAGTGCCAAGCACTTACAGGCGAGCTGAAAACATGCAATGAATAATATGCCTCTTAACTTCCTGATAGATTCTGAAGATAGTTGTTTGTTTTGGAAGAAAGTAAAATATTACAGTTTCACGTACTGTCATACCTCAGTTTACAAGGACACAGGTTTTACTAACTGATTGAACAGTATCAACCCTCCAGAATATAATTAAGAACTAGGAAAAAAAAAGAAAGTGAGCTTTTTTGCAATTGGAATAGATATCACAAAGCCCACAAGATAAAGTTGATATACGTGAGTAGTTGACTATCACAACCCTACTCATAATCCATTTACCCCTATTTTGCAGACAATTCTAACAAGTTTGGTTATCTCATTTCTAGCTCACAACAACACATCAGAAGGAGCAGCGAGGGAAGGAAGAGAGAGGATTAGGTGATAAACTGCTAGTTGGCCTAAACCATTAAAATAATAGTAGCAAGAAATGACAGCTAACAGAGAGGGGATATATGGAAAGACTGGAAAACCAAGGCATTACAAATTAAGAGGCAGAACAATCTGTGTCCAATATAATGTAGGGACAAACAGCCCTCCACAATTCAGGAGCCCTTGAGGCAACACTATGTACAGCACTTTACTGTTAGTTATTAAAAGGATAATCTTGAGTCATTATGAAAGGATGCAGCCCTGGCTGGTGTGGCTCAGTTGGTTGAGGGTCATCTAGCAAAGTGAAAGGTTACCTGTTGGATTCCTGGTCGGGGCATAGGCCTGAGTTTCTAGCCAGGTCCCCATTGGGGGCGTGCCAGAGGCAGCTGATTGATGTATCTCTCACACATTAATGTTCCTCTCCCTCTCTTTCTCCCTCCCTTTCCCACTCTCTGATAATAATAAATAAAATCTTTTGAAAAAATAAAAAAAAGGAATTTTATAGTAAACGTGCACAACTTTTATGCTACACTTTCTGAGTTACCAAGATAATCCGTCTAAGTAGATTTAAAGAAAGACCTTCAAGTCAGTGGCAGGCGTCGTTTAGTGGATGCCACGGATGAGGGTAAGAAATAAGAGTCCCTTGTTTCCAGCTCTAGACCTACATTGGTCAGCTCCTTCTTAATGTTCCGCTTCCATCCACTCTTGCCCCGTGTTCTACAACTGCCATCTTAGTGGCCACTCTATTTTGGGTCCTCTTCCTCTCTGCTGCCTACTTCACTTGCTGTGTCCTCCACACAACCACCACAGCGATATTTGTAAAAGCAGGAAGCCCCACCACGCCCTGTCATGGTTGACCACCACACACGCTGTGCACTGTACATCCTAGCAAGGGCCGGTCTGTGTGAATGCAGCCCCTAACGGTTTGCATTGCACAACCTGTGCAACCCTATGGAGAAGGCTTTGCTCTATTCCCCCACTTACCACAGTCCGGGGAGTCCCCATGACCCTACAAGTAAAGTAAAGCCTTACAAAGCTCTGCCTGATCCAACCCCTGCCTGCCTCTCCAAATTTCTCTCTCTGGTACTTTCCACAACTTACACTCCACTCATTTAAAAAAAAAAAAGTTTCCAAAACCTGTTATGCTGTGGCCTTTCTGCTTCTTTTTGCACATCGTATTTCCTTTGCCTGGAATACCCCTCACCCTACCTATCCCCACCACACTCCATCCCCATCCCCATTCCACAGGAAATGTGTATGTGTCCTTTAAAATTCGCTTCATGCATTACCCTTTCCCTGAAGTCTTCCCTTAACTCCTTGAGTGGAGCTGATCTTTCCCTCCTCTGGCTGTGCCCCCACCAAATCTATTTTTTGGATGCCAAAACTCCCACTGAAAGACTTAGCACGTGCTAAACCCAACGACAATGGGAGCAGAGGAAGGTTTGTCCATCCACTGCAGTACCTCTCAGACTGGTCTGAAAAGCCCTAGCTGCACTTAAAAGTCGCGGAGGCGCATCCTGCTCTCGGCTTGCTCCTGCGCCCCCGTCCGCAGAGTCCCAAAGAAATTATGGTCCTCTGAGCGAGCTGCAGAGCCCGCAAGTACCAACCACAAAACTTGGCACCTCCAGCTGGGTAAACGTCTGTGCATCACGGACGGCAAGTAACCAAGCTCAGATTACACCACTTCCACCCCTGCTGCAAATCGCGACAGCAGCAGAAAAGTTTTTGTGGGTTTGTTGGGTTTTGTTTGTTTGTCCTCACAGACGAAAACGTCTGCCTTTGTAGCGAGGACTCCAAGAGGCAGGAAGCTCATGGACCAAGCGGGAAAGATGCACTAGCTGGGAGAAAGCCCGAGTCGCTAGCCGCACTGCTTCTCTCCAACCGCCGTGCCGCCCGTCTCAGAATCCCAGCGGCTTCTTAGACTTGGTTTCCCCGCACGTATTATTCAACCCCCACCCCTCGCTTCTCCAGCATTCGGGGAATATTACTGGGGACGCGATCCCTCGGAAGGCTGGCTTCTGCTCTGGGGGAGGCACAGTTGGAAGATACCGTCTATCCCCATCTCTCTGGAGGCACACAGGAGCGGGTGAGGGCTGCAGAGGGGACCTGAACTAACCACAGCGGAGGTATCCTCACCCTGGTGCCCACACTTTCTCACGGTGCGCCTGTGGGCCATACCCTGCAGCACGGAGGTGGCCGGACAAACAACAGGAGCTGGGAGCGCCACCGCAGTGGGGACGGGTGTGCGTGCGCGGGGGGCAAGGGAAGACAAAGTGTGCGAGCCGGGCCGGCTAGGGAGGGAGCAGGAGAGGAGCGCGCCAGCCAGCTAGGCAGGAGCCGGGCCCCCCGGGCGGTGCGCGCAGGAGGGTACCTACCTGCGAAGAAGACGGTTGGCAGGAAAGAGAGGTACCTCTTGCCGCGCTTCTCCAAACGCTTCCCGCGCTCCTGGGCCATGGCCATGTCCACCTGCAGAGGGATAATCTGGGCAGTAGGCAGGGACGCGCGGCCACCCTGGTCAGGAGGCAGGTCCGGGCTTCTGCCGCCCCGCACACGGGTCTGTGGCGCCAAGGCCTGAGGCACGTGCCGCGCCCCCAGAGTGGGCGAGCCCAGGTAGAACCAGGAGCCGTCCGCCGCCATCCGCACGCGGGAGTCTGGGCTGGGACCGCCACCCCGGCTGTCCGCAGCTGAACTCCGCCCCGCGTCCGCCCCTGCGCGTCCACGCACCGCCGGAGGGGTCGTGCCTCCGGGCTCGTTCGGCCCAGCTGTGGCCAGCTCGCCTGTGCCCCCGCCCACTGATCCGCCAGTGGGGCCAGGGGCGCCGGAGGTGGCAGAGTGCTGCACTCAGGGGAGCCGGGAACTTGCTCGGAGTTTGGGGCCCCGGTGGAGTGCTCAGGCTGCCGCCACCGTGAAGGCAACTCCTCCAGGGTGCGCACACACGCCCCAGCTTAGCTTCCAAGAGGATGGGAGGAGGCGGGGGGATGTGGAGGAGGGGCTCAAGTAGCCAAAAGGGAGAACCCCTGTGGCGTCGCCCATTGTCAGGGAGGGGAGGCAGGACTAGGCGAGCACACGTGGTGGGAGGAGCCGCCCGTCCTCGCACTCCCATGGCAACTCCTGCAAATCTTGGTAGTTCCTTAGCATCCCGGCCGGCACTGGCCGGAGCGAAGATTTGCCACTCGGGGGAGTTGCTCAGTGCAGGCACAGGCAGGTGGCCCTGCCAGGACTGCTGACCCTACCGGCGCCAAGAGGAGACTAGCCCTGGGGAGCATGAAAGAGTCTGTACTGAATGAAGCCGACATATATTCCCTTCCCACCCCAACCGCGCGCACGCAAACACACACACCCATTCATTCCCATCTCTTGGGGATACTAAATCCCTTGCCCTCCAGATCCTTGATTCTCAAACTCTGGGGTCCTAGGAAGCCGCCTGTATAGATACCTAGGCTACCATCTCTTAGAAGCTTGGGTATCTTCACCCGTCTTAGGGCACAAGATAACAGGAAGGCAAAGGGAGGAGACTCCATAAAGAAGCCTGGTGGGAAAGGAAGGGAGCTAGAGCTCTTTCCTTTCCCGAAAGCCCCCAGGGATCTGGAAGAGGAAAGATGGGGCTCTGCAGGCCTGGAAGGAAAGGAGTGAGCAGGGCCCGCGGAATCCCTGGGGATCCCAGGAAGTTGCAGCTGACACAGAAGAGCCCAGGGGTTGTCAGTATAAAAACTATGCAAATCCAAAACTAAGTCAGTGAAACGGATTCTCCTAGTTTCGCTCCTAATGCTAGAAGTCTTCATAAGAACGGCAAGTGGCAATTCTTTATTTAATCCTACCCTTTTCGGAATGATGTATCTGGAGAGTTGTCTGATGTTACATAGTCCAATCATTCCAAGTGGATCTTTTAAGTACTCTATGGGGAGTCACTGATTTATACCTGAGGAGAATAGGTCCCCACAAAGTACAACAGGCAAGAGTGAGTAGGGGAGTAACACATGCACTCGCGTGCGCGCGCGCACACACACACACACACGGAGACACTTTTTCTTCTAACCAGCTTAGGTTCTGTCTGAATGTGCCAAGTCAATAGGCAGAATGTTTCCCAGCCTCTCTCTTGAATATACGCAGAGGGGAGAGGAACAACTGCTTTTCATTGTCCCCTCTGTTGGGGACGAGATGACATTGAGAATTCTACCAATGCTACAGTCGTTCTTTTACAACAATTTAAGATAAAAATAAATAAAAATAGCAGCCCATAAAAGTTGTAAATGACTATATAGGAAGATACTTTTTATAACTATGAGGTGGAGAAGTCTCTACTTGGCATAATAAGAAAAGTATGCAATTGATCCACATATGGAAAGGCATCTTGCTATATTGTCAAGTGAAAAAAGGTGAGATGCAAAAACATATTTATAGTTTGATACCACTTTTATTTTTTAAATATTATTTATACCATCTTTATTTCAGCCTTTTGCAATTTCCATTCCTCTGTTCATTTTTAATATACTTAATTTACTAAGTACTTAATATAGTAGATCTCGTACTTAAACTAGTGAGACTATTAGGACATGTATATCATTAGTGAATAAATAAATACTGGTGGAGCAACCACTTTTTAAACCTCATACATGTGCATATGCATAGAAAATAGTTGGGAAGGATACAAACCTCTAACAGTGGTAGTGCCTGGAGACCAAAAATGGCAATATGACAATTCAATGGCGAAAGAATATTTTTTTTCAAAAAGGGTGTTGGACAACTGAATATTTATATGCAGAAGAATGAAGTTGGGCCTGTACCTTACATCATATAAAACGTTATTCAAAGTAGATCAATGAAATGCATTAAAATTACAAAACTACCAGAGAAAACAAAGGCATACGTATTAATGACTTTGAATTGAATAGACAATGGTTTTTAAATGTTTTTATTGACTTTACAGAGAAAGAGAGGAAGGGAGAGAGAAAAAAAAAACATCTATTTGCTGTTCCACACATTCACACGTCCGTTGGCTGATTCCTGTGTGTGCCCTGAGCAGAAGTCTCACCACAACCTCAGCACATTGGGACGATGCTCCAACCAACTGAGCTCCCCAAGCAGAGCAGACAATGTTTTCTTAAACCACATAAAAACGACATAAAGTAGATTTCATTAAAAATGTTTTTAATGTGTGTAAAAGTACCCTCAGGAAACTGAAAAGACAACTCACAGAATGGGAGAAAATGTTTGGAAATCATATGTCTGGCAAGAGTCTAGTGTCCAGAATATATAAAGAACTTTTACACTTCTAGGATAAAAAGGCAAATAAAGTAACTTAAAAATGAACAAAGGATTTAAGCAAACATTTGTCTAAAGAAAATGTACAAATGCTGGAGAAGGGAGAAGTACCTGGAAAGATGTCAACATCATTAGCCATCAGGTAAATGCAAGTCAAAACCACAATGCAGTACCACTTCATACACTCTAGAAGGGCTATAATATTTTTTAAAAGATTTTATTCATTTATTTTTAGAGAGGGGAAGGGAGGGAGAAAGAGAGGGAGAGAAACATCAGTGTGTGGTTGCCTCTCATGCACCCCCTACTGGGGACCCAGCCACAACCCAGGCATGTGCCCTGACTGGGAATCGAACCGGCGACCATTTGGTTCTCAGCCCGCACTCAATCCACTGAGCTACACCAGCCAGGGTAGGTTATAATGTTTTTAAAAGCCAGAAAATAACAAGTGTTGACAAGAATGTAAAGAAAATGAAAGCTTCATTCATTGTTTATGGGAGTGTAAAATATCGCAATCGCTGTAGAAAATAGTCTGGCAGTTCCTCAAAAAATAAGAGTTAATACATAATCCCAACAATTCCACTGCCAGGTATCTACCCAAGAGGGATGAAGATGTCCCACACACAGACTTGTACACAAGTGTTTACAGCAATAGTATTCATAATTGTGAGAAGGTTGAAACAACTTAAATGTCTATCAACAAATACATGGATAAACAAAATGTTGTATATCCATACAGTGAAATATTGTTTGACTTTAAAATGAATAAAATTTGGGTACGTGCTACAACACAGATGAACCTTGAAAACAATATACTTAAGTGAATGGTGCCAGTCACAAAAGACCACACATTTTATGATCCCATTTATATGAAATGTCTAGAATAGACAATATAGTGATAAAAAGTAGAATAGTGGTTGCAAGGGAATGGGGAGGATGGAGGGATTAGGGATAACAACTAAGGGGATCAGAGTTCTTTTTTCTTAGGGTAATGAAATGTTCTAAAATTGGTTGTGCTGATAGATGGCCAATTCTGTGAATATACCAAACACCATTGAATTGTACAGTTTAATGAATAAAATACATGGTATTTTAATTTTATCACAGTAAAGCTCTTTCAAATACCCTTAACATACAAAGAGTATTCATAAATTAATAGAAAAATGCCCTGGCTGCTGTGGCTTAATGGATTGAGTGCCAGCCTGTGAACCCAAGGGTTGCTGGTTCTATTCCCAGTCAGGACACATGCCTGGGTTGTGGGCCAGGTCCCCATGGGGGGCATGTAAGAGGAAACCACACATTGATGTTTCTCTCCCTTTCTCTGTCCCTTCCCCTCTTTCTAAAAATAAATACAATAAAATCTTTAAAAAAAGAAAGAAAATGTCATGAAAATGGTCAAAAGATAGGAACAGATAACTCCCAGGAGACTAACAATAAAAAAACCTAACATATACATATACATGTTTAGAAAAACGCTCACCTTCAATAATTATTCAAAAAAGCAAAGAATCCCAAGATATTTTTCACTCATCATTTGGCAAAGACTTTTTAAACACTCAACATTAGTTGATGTGGTGAGCCAAGCACTTCCATGCACTGCAGGAGTATAAGTTGGTACAACTTTTCTGGAAAGCAATTTGGCAAGTAGTATTGAGAACCTTAAAATGTACATATCCCTTGACTCAACAAACCTCCTTCAAGGAATTTCTTCTACAGAAATAATCAGAGATTTTGGCAAAGATTTATATACAACGATGTTTCCACAGCATTATTTATTATAATCCCAATAGGAAACAACCTGCATGTCAAACCATAGCAGGGTTAATAAATTATGATACAGTACACCTATAAAATGGATTATTAAGCATTTATTTCTAATGATATTTTCTTGTGCTGATGAAACTCTTCTATGTCTTGATTGTAGCAGTGTCATTATACTGGTTGTGATATTAAACTATAGTTTTGCAAAATGCTGCCATTTGGGGAAACTGAGTGAAAGGTGCATGCGATCTCTCTGTATTATTTCTTACAACGGCTTATAAATCTATACTTACCTTAAAATGAAGAGTCTAATTTTAAAATTACTTTCTTAAAGAATTTTTATGAACATAAGAAAGCATTCATGATCTTTAGTTGATTGGATTATCTGTATTCAGTATAATCTCAACTACATGCCCACCCTACCAGCACCCCCAATCTGGGGTAGGAAAGTGACCCAAACCTAGTAGGTTAGTACACAGGGCTTTGCCACTGTGATAGGTTTAAACCAACGAGACACCATCCCAGGGCTTTCTGGAAACGGTGAAAAGGAGCATAACTCTTCAATAGAATTCTAAATTACAGGGTTGAGGTAAACCTGGTCCTGCAAACAGAGCCTGCCTAAGAATGAAACCAATGCAATACAAGCAGTTGCATAAACCCTTGCTGGTGTAGCTCAATGGATTGAGCACGGGCCTGTAAACCAAAGGGTTACTAGTTCGATTCCCAATCAGGGCACATGCCTGGGTTGCAGGCCAGGTCCCCAGTAGGGGGTGTGTGAAAGGCAATCACACATTGATGTTTCTCTCTTTCCTCTTCCTTTCTCCTCTCTCTAAAAATAAATAAATAAAATCTTTTTTAAAAAAGCAGTTACATGAACATCTAGATTCAGCCATGCTCAAAGAAAACTCTACCGCCTAGATTTTTCAGTTACATAGATCAATAAATTTTCTTCTGTGCTTAAACTGGTCTGTAGTTGAGTTTCTATCACTTACAACCAAAAGAATCCCAACTAATGCATTATTATTGGTACATATAATCTCATTTAACTGTGAATTGGCATCATGATACCTTGTTAGGTGCACATATAAACCCAGAAATGCATGTTAATGCTAGGGAGCCTCTTTGACAGCCTGAGATAAGTAAAATCAAACAGGTTAATGAATTAATGTGATTCCAGACCCTGACATTGACCTAAGGTTTATCCTTTCTCAGGAAATTGCACAGAAACATTATTTTCTTTGTTACCATTTTTTTAAATTTCCATTTTAACAGCCAAAACTTTGCTTTCCAAGGAAAACACGGTTTCAGAGGCGAATATTTTAATTTCTGCTGTTTGTTATAGGAAGTGATTGCTTGAAACTTTGTTCTGAGGACACAATGCATTCTTTTTCTTTTTTCATCTTTTAGGTAAAAGTGACAAATAAAACAAATACTTTTTTTAAAGAAGGAATTTTATTTATTTTTTTATTCATTGACTTGAGAGAGAGAGGGAGAGAGACCAATTTGTTATTCCACTTATTTACACATTTATTGGTTGATTTTTTTAAAAAAGATTTTATTTATTTATTTTTAGAGAGGGGAAGAGAGGGAGAGAAACATCAATGTGTGGTAGCCTCTCATGCATCCCCTACGGGGGACCTGGCCCGCAACCCAGGTATGTGCCCTGACTGGGAATCGAACCGGCAACACTTTGGTTCTCAGGCAGGCACTCAATCCACTGAGCCACACCAGCCAGGGCTATTGGTTGATTGTTGTATGTGCCCTGACCCAGGGGTATAATCCACAGCTTTGTCATATTGGGACAATGCTCTAACCAACTTAGCTACCTGGACAGGGGCCCCAAAATTTTTTAAATGTTTCAAGAATATTTCCAAATTGATTTTACTTGTAGCAAAGCACACAACTACTCTGGTAAATGTTGGCAGTCCTTTTAGAAAACACTTTGGGCGCTCTCTCAGACTATGAGACTACGTCGGAAATGTGAATGTTCACTACTTGGGGCAAAATTTCACTGAGAAGTAAAAATTTGGAAACGTTACTTCCCAACTCTTTAATTTTCAACTAGGACTGCCTCTTTACACATTAGCCGGGATGAATTTAGGCCTAAACAATGGCATGGAAATAGAGTGTTTACTGCTTAATTTCTACCCAAACAAATATTTATTTAGGTGAGTTGCAACTGAAGACTGGCATCTGAAAAGATGATTGAGTTATACAGCTTGATATAAGAAAACCACTTTCACCAGAGTGAGTATATAGGTCACATGAGGATAAAAATATGTACAGGTAGCCCGGCTGGTGTAGCTCAGTGGATTGAGCGCGGGCTGGGAACCAGAGGGTCCCGGTTCGGTTCCCAGTTGGGGCACATGCCTGGGTTGCGGGCCAGGACCCCGTGAGGGCCAGGTGAGAGGCAACCATACATTGCTCTTTCTCCCTCCCTTCTCCTCTCTCTGAGAATAAATGAAATCTTTAAAAAAAAATATGTACAGGTAAATAGAGAGACCCAAGCTGAGGTCCATAATTATACATAGTACCTGGTTATTTCTCAAAAGTATATATTCTTTGGTAACAGTGACCAATGAAAAATATAAGATGTGTTATATAAGGCCAAATTTAAGGATCCAAGTTTTTATAAGATTAGCTAGCAGGTCACCATCTTAATTTGATATAAGCCAGAGTTGTTGCTAGTACTACTACTAATAAAATTAATAAGTGAACCATCTTCATTTTCACACTTCATCTTCATTCATACTTGCAAGTACTTTTTCATTTGTCATCTCATTTGATCCTCTCAACTGGCCTGCAAGGAAGTCTCACTTTATTTATATTGACTTTGCAGGTAAGGAAACTGAGGTTTAGAGACTTGCCTGAGCTCATGCATAACTAGAACTAGACTATAAATCTGTTGTCTCATTCTAGCATTTTTTTAACTTTATTGTTGTTCAATTACAGTTGTCTGCATACTCTCCGCTCCCCCCCCTCCAATCCCACCTCCCTTCCCTGCCTCCCTCCCACCGCCCTTGGTCCATGTGTCCTGTATAGCGGTTCCTGAAAACCCTTCTCCTCATTGTCCCCTCCCCCCTCCCCTCTGGCTATTGTTAGATTGTTCTTAATTTCAATGTCTCTGGTTAAGTTTTGCTTGCTTTTTTGCTTTTGTTGATTATGTTCCAGTTAAAGGTGAGATCATATTCGGTATTTGTCCCTCACCACCTGGCTTACTTCACTTAGCATAATGCTCTCCAGTTCCATACATGCTGTTGCAAAGGGTATAAGCTCCTTCTTCCTCTCTGCTGCGTAGAATCCCATTGTGTAAATGTACCATAGTTTCTTGATCCATTCATTTGTAGATGGGCACTTAGGTTGTTTCCATCACTTGGCTATTGTGAATTGTGCTGCTATGAACATTGGAGTGCATAGGTTCTTTTGAATTGGTTTTTCAGGGTTCTTAGGGTGTAATCCCAGTAGTGAAATTGCTGGGTCAAAAGTCAGTTACATTTTTATTTTTCTGAGGAAATTCCATACTGTTTTCCACAGTGGCTGCACTAGTCTGCATTCCCACCAGCAGTGCAGTAGGCTTCCCTTTTCTCCACATCCCCTCCAACAGCTATCTGTTGCTTTGTTGATGATAGCCATTCTGACTCGTGGGAGGTGGTATCTCATTGTGGTTTTAATTTGCATCTCTCTGATGGCTAATGATGTTGAGCATCTTTTCATATGTCTCTGGGCCCTCTGTATGTCCTCTTTTGAGAAGTGTCTGTTCATGTCTTTTGCCCATTTTTTAATTGGGTTTTTTGTCTTCCTAGGGTGGAGTCGTATGAGTTCTTTATATACTTTGGAGATGAAACCCTTGTCCGAGGTATCATTGGCAAATACGTTTTCCCCATACTGTTTGTTCTCTTTTTATTTCAATACTATTTTCTTTAGCCCCACAGAAGCTCTTTATTTTGATAAGGTTCCATTTGTTTATTCTTTCCTTTATTTCCCTTGCTCTAGGAGACATGTCGTTGAAGATGTTGCTGCATGGAATGTCTGAGATTTTCCTACCGATGTTTTCCTCTAGAACTTTTATGGTGTCACAACTTACATTTAAGTCTTTTATCCACCTTGAATTTATTTTTGTGTATGGTGTAAGTTGGTGCTCGAGTTTCATTTTTTTGCAGGTAGCCATCCAGATTTCCCAACACCATTTGTTGAAAAGGCTATTTTTATTCCATTTTATGCTTCTGCCCCCTTTGTCAAAGATTAATTGCCCATAGAGACTTGGGTTTATTTCTGGGCTCTCTATTCTGTTCCATTGGTCTATCTGTCTGTTTTTATGCC
>PVJI01009586.1:0-64670 GCA_004026765.1 Micronycteris hirsuta
GCCCCACACTGACTTGCTACTACAATGCACGGGATGGTTTCCAATACCACGATCTGTGCTTCATTAAATGTGTCTGTAAAGCCTGTGGATTTTTAAAAAATACCTCAGTAATCTTATCAGGTTTAGCTTGGTTTTGTGGGATATGTAAAAATCATAGAATTTCAGCAAAGGGACCTTAAGATTATCTCGTTTAAAACCTCGTTTTTACTATGCGGGAAGTGAGGGCAGGATCAAGTATGATTCGCCGGAGGTCACGATTCTGCTTTGCAGCAGAGCCAACTTGAGGCCCTGCAGCCATCTAGTCTCACTGGTGTTTCCTTGGTATCCTCCCTTCTAGTCGCCTTATCAAGCGAGAGGCAGGATGGCCAGTTCTCTGCTAGCCCAGCACAAATGCGACAGGTGGAAGCAATCCGTCTCTAAAACCAGAGCGTGGTAGGGCTTCTCTTCACTCCAGTGAAGATCTAATGCAACTACCCTCCCGATGATGTTATTACTTCTTTCATCTTCACTTCGCATCCAGGTTTGAGATTGGGCCATTTGCTACTGGAGGAAAAGATTTTCCATCTCAAGGATACAGAAAAGGAAAGGACTGATTATTTAATAATCAATAATACTACACTGCAGACCTACATGTGACCATCCCTGGCCACTCCCATGGCCACCTGACGGACGATGGTAAAATGGGATATAAAATTCACTAGGACAGCAAATCCTCAGTGACTCTGTCGTCCTGCCAGTCAGCCACCTTGAAAGAAATGGTTCAGTGTAGACAAGTCCCCTTCATCTTTTCTTCTACAAACACTCACCCCCAACTCAACTGCTGTCTTGAATTCTGGCCAGCAGGATTCATATGCCATGGCAGGCGTGTAAATAAATTTACACGTAATATACTGGACTAGAAATTCCGGGACCGCGAGTCCCCTCCATTATCATCTTGGAGAGGCCCCGAGCCACATCGACCAGCTTTTTATTGCTGTTTCTCAGGCACTTTACGTCTGAATGGTCTTCATTAACTATGCAGGGATTGTAGATTTACATTAGGTGGTAGACACCCAAGATGGTGTATCAAGAGATAGATATGCAAATGAAAAGACAATAGGCTTGAGCTGACTCACTGGTCTGAGGAAGCTAGGCATGCATTAGCATAAGTTCTTTAGATTCAGGGAGAGAGAAGTTTTAGCAAGAGCAAGTTTTTAAATCAAAGAAATATGCCATCCTGATTTACCCACAGGAAATTCGGCTGTCTCACACGTGGGACCTGCTTGCCATCTCATGTTCCATGGGAGTCCGTGCTTCCTTAGACGTGAAACATTAGAGCTACAATTCCCATGGTGGGATGCATGAATTTCCTTTAGACTGCCACAGTGAGCATTTAGGTTGTCGGTGACCTTACGGCTATAACAATAGTAAGAGTTACAGGCCAAGAGGTCACAATCCTGGGCCAGAAGCCTTCAAAGCATACAATCTGGGAGGACCAATTTAACTGTTCACACTCAGATGGCACACCTGTAAAATGGGGGCACTACCAGCCTCATGAAGTTGTTTCAACAATTGTGATGCTGCATGTGGCACAGTACCCGGACAAATGTCTGAACACCAACTGTTGTTAGGACATTTAAATCAATTAAGGGCACTTGTATATAAAGTTCTGAAGGCCAAAAAGTTCAATGGACACCACAGGTTTCCTCCATCATACTAGTTCAAGACACTTATGAGACCCATTTTAGGGGAAAGTCGAACTAACATGAGAAAGATACACGTTTATATCTGTGTGTGAATATGTGTGTTTTGTGTGTGTGTATATATATACGTACACTAAAGGAAATTCATATACCCTCAGTGGGAAATTGTAGCCCTTATGTTTTCATGTGCCAGGGAGCATGGTCTCCCGTGGAATATAAAGCCGGCATGCAGGACCCATGAGTGGGGTAGCAGAATTTCCTGTGGGGAAATCAGGTTGACATATTTCTTAGATTTAAAACCTTGCTCCTGCTGAAACCTCCCCCTACCTGGATCAAAAGAACTTATGCTAATACATCTTCCTGGCCAGTGTTTATGGTTCTTTTGAAATCAGCCCAAGACTGTTGCTCTTCCATTTGCATATCTCCCCTTTTGATGTACCTTCCTGGTCCGTCTACCACCTAATTTGAATCTACAATCTATGCATAGTTAATGAAGACCATGCTGATGCTCTGTGCCCTAGATCATCAAAAACCCCTGGACCCAAGGCTCGAGGCTCTCTCCCATATGATAAGGGAGGAGTCGTGTGGTCCCAGTTCTCTAAGTCCTGCATGTTTCTGTGTGAGATAATTTACGCATTCAGTCACGGCCAACACGAATTCTGCCGGTCGGAATTCGCGACAGTACACTATAACATACACCCAAGGACATTTTTTCATTGCTTTTTTGAGACTGGGAGGAAGGGAGAGAAACAGCAATGCGAGAGAGATGCATTGATTGGTTGTCTCCCATACATACCCAGAGTGGGGATTAAACCTACAACCTAGGTATATGCCCTGACTGAGAATCAAACCCACAACACTTCAGTTATAGACGACACTCCAACCATAAGCCACTTGGGCTAGGACAGAAAGATATACTTTTTAACTATGTAACTCAATCCTGGTCCCATTAAGGTCACATCAAAACTAGAAACAGCAGGTCTATCAAGTTAATCTCATCAGAAAGCTAAGAAGTCTTTTCTGAAATATTCTCTTAAAAGAAAACCATGAGAACAAGACTAGGATCTTTAGATTTTCTTTACTATCCTGAAGCATCCCAATAGAAAAATAAATGCATCACTGGCAAGTAAACTTGGAATAAAATACAAGTATAAGGCTACATATTTTCATGAACTAGCTGTCCATCAAAGAAGTATAAAAAGAAACCTGGCTGGTGTAGCTCAGTGGATTTAGTGCAGGCCTGCAAACCAAAGGGTCGCCAGTTCGAGTCCCAGTCAGGGCACATGCCTGAGTTGTGGGCCTGGCCCCCAGCTGGGGGCACGTGAGAGCAACCACACATTGATGTTTCTCTCTCTCTCTCTCTCTTTCTCCTTCTTCTCTCTCTAAAAATAAATAAATAAAATCTTAAAAAAAAAAAAAAAAAAAGAAATGTAAAGAACAAGAGAGACCCTGAGTGAAGCATGTTATGCTCACCTCCCAGAAATACATTTCCAGGACAAAGGGAGACTGTCAGCCCTGACTGAGGGCCCAGGGCTCCCTATACTTCCCTTTACCTTTAAAAGCGGCCACCATCCATTCTCACTGGGACACATTAAGACAGTGTAGAAGGTCTCCATAATCCTGCCTCCCGTCTTTGCTGCATGCAGTGACACACGGTCACAGCACACGTGAAACTTACAAGGTTTTATAATCACTGAAATGGGAAAAGACGGACACACTGACACAGAGACCTGAGGACAGACACTACAGGTTAAAAAAGTGGGACCTAAAGAACAAAGTAAGCGAACAAGCAAAACAGAAACAGACTCAGAGACAGAGAACAAACTCACAGTGCCTACGGGAGGGGCATTAGGGGACCGAGTGAAAAAGGGGAAGGGGCTGAAAAGTACAATTGGGTAGTCACAGAACAGTCTCGGGATGTAAAGTACAGCGCGGGGGATACAGTCGCTAATATTGTACTAACTGCATGGTGCCAGGTGGGTGTCAGACTTACTGGGGAGATCACTTTGTAAACATAAATATATAACCACCGTGCTGTACACCTTACACCAATATAAAATAGTACTGAATGTCAACTGTAATTGAAAAATAAAGAGGAAAAAAATAAATTAAAAATAAAACTGCAAATAGTCATTAAAAGAAAAAGGAGAGAGCCCTGGCTGGTGTGACTCAGTGGCTGAGAGCCGGCCTGCGAATCAGAGGGTCACTGGTTCAATTCCCAGTCAGGGCACATGCCTGGGTTGTGAGCCAGGTCCCCAGTGGGGGTCACATGAGAGACAACCACACATTGATGTTCTCTCCCTTTCTCTCTCTCCCTTCCTCTCTCTAAAAACTAAATAAATAAAGTCTTAAGAGAAAAGGGAGAGAAAGTCTGACAAAGTTTTCACAGCCACGGATAGTCCCCGCCTGTGGTTGCTAACTTCCAGGTAAGCTGATGGACAAGCCTTCCGACTTTATCCCCGAGAGAAGGACACAAATACTTTCTGCAAAGAACACTGAAGAGCAGCTAACCAGGGTTCTTTGAGAAGGCAATCAACACAGCTGGATGACACCCTTTCTCAAGAGCCTCCCCACAAAAGGCAGGGCCACACGTTGGGGTCTGTCCTGGCAGGGAAGCCACGCAGGTAAGC
The DNA here is from genome assembly GCA_004026765.1 of Micronycteris hirsuta. Lineage (NCBI taxonomy): Eukaryota > Metazoa > Chordata > Mammalia > Chiroptera > Phyllostomidae > Micronycteris > Micronycteris hirsuta. The sequence continues at coordinate 4,313 of PVJI01009586.1, forward strand.
CAGCCCTTTCTTTGTAAGAGCTTCTGAGGCCAAACTACATACACGGCTGAAATGCAATAACTAAGTGTGTGCGATTGCAGACATGGTGACCACCAGCTAAAGGGCCAGAGGAGGACACAGGCAGCGGTGAATGAGAAATGACTGAATCCAGGCTGACCGTGGGCAGCACCGCATCAAAACTAACAGGCAAGGAAATGAACATGGACTCAAGCTACTTTTCAAGAAGTTTAACTATAAAGTCCGGAGAGTAAGCAGTCCAATAAGGTGCTACAAGGGAGTAGTTCAGGGAGGAGAAGATTTTTAACAGAGAGAAAACAGGGTATGCCAAGGAGAAACATCACAAACTAGGGGGAAAGTTTAAAATGTAAGAAAGATAAGAGATACTTTTTCAAAAAGTAGAAGAAAACTGGATCAAGAAAACAAGAAAAAATAAATGTATTTGGGTAAGAAACAGACACTTTTCACTATCAAATGAAGAGTGGGAGTTTAAGCCTTGACCTTATAGGTTGAGTCTTCTGCTTTGAAGAGACTCAGGCTTATTTAGGACAGATAGAGTCATCCTCTGTTAAGAATAATGCAAAATTCTTCTCCTAGCCTTATTTGAAGGGGGTGGGGTGAGGAAGTAAAGCGAGGAAAATGGGACTTCTTTAAACAAAGACTTCCTGAGTGCTTATGTGCTGGATGCTGAGGACACAGAGATAAATTATCACCATCCAGAGTTCACAATCTGGTGAGTGAGCGAGCACTGTAAACAAATAACTTCAAACAGCGTGACAGCTGCAGTAATGCAAACAGACACAAGGTAGGAAGGGTCACAAGGAATGAAGAGTCAGCCTAGCACTGGAGCCTTGGCCAAACAGGGAGAGTTTTAAACGCTTGATCTTGCTGAGAGCAAACCAACCAAGGGCAGGTTAAAAAGAAATGAATCTAACAGGAAGCACATCTGTCACAGACACAGTCCGGGAGATGAACGCTCCACCAGTCAACTTCTCCCTGCCTCTTTCATGAGAAAAAGAGTTGGGAAAAATTGCACAATAAAAACAAAGAATGCTTTTAAGTCTTATCTTGATGGGAAGAGAATCAATTTAATTAGACTTGGATTCAAACAGGCATAAAGAAAGAAAAGTTTAACAACTGCATTAAAAAAAATACCTGTACTACTGTTACACCTCTCGGTCCACTCGAAGTGACTTTCTATGGACTCTAAGGCGGGTTTAGACCCAACTGTCATCCAGCGCAATTTGCAACCTGCTTTCCATCTGGCCACAACGTGAGGCCACCACACAAGTGCCTGCTGAGTGCGGGTCACTATTCTAGGTGCTACAGTTGCAGGTGGGTCAGAATAAAGGCCTCACAGAACTGACAGTCTGGGTGAAGCCACGTCACATGCTTGGAAGCTTGTTTTCCATTTCGGGAATGTCTTCATATAGGGAGTGAATTTAATTCATGATCACCTACTGTTCAGTATGCCCTGGGGTGGGGGCGAGTAGGGGTGAGGGGGCATTGGGGAGCTTAGATGACCCCAGGGAGCCTCTCCTCCCCAGCCTCCATAGGGAGCCACCTGAGCCTGCAAGAACGATTCTTGAATAGGTGGGAGCAGCACTTACAAAGTAGAGCTACCAATGTGCTCAAATGATGTAATAACAATGCTAAAGCAAGGACTGTGCAGGTGATGGACAATTCAGCCTTCTTTGTATGGACTATACAATTAAATTCCACAGACCTGCCACCTCCCCTCCCCCCCATTACTCAGGAACTAGAGATTTCAAATAGACACGACTACTCACAAATATTATATTATTCAAATTTAAAAAGGCAAAATATGGAAGACAGCAAAAGATGTCTGTTTTTAGTTTTATTTAAATTAAGAACTAAGAATGTAAATCATCTGAATTGATAATGAGGTAAAAACAATGAGCAAATGCCTAATACACCAGCTGATGCAGGCTCACAGCCTGGCAACCATGTTTTGTGCCCTGACTGAGGAAATCTCTCGTGTGGTCTGTCCAGTGTGCCTGTCGATCTTAAAGTCAAGAATATGACAAGGATGCCCACAGTGCCGCCTTCTTCGTTCTTACCCAAGCAGCAAGGAAACAATGAAAGAAATATACTGTAGGATGATGAGTTGTCTCTAAAAATCTCAAGAGTGTCAAGTGGGGAGAAACGAAGCTTTTAGAAACACAGTTTACAGAGAAGGATGCCAAATACAAATGACCCTTTTGTAAATACATCAAAATATATTAATTTCTCATAGTCAGAATGCAAATTAAAATATGTTCTTTTAAATTACTTATCAGACTTGGAAAGACTGAAAAAAATTTTCTTAAGAAAAACACATCCTTGGAACATTGGGGCTCTCATTGTCTCTCTGTAGTATTTTATGATTTTATATTAATAGCATTATTAATAGCATTTTTAACAGGTAATGAGTCTCTATTTTAAATCTAAAATAAAAGATGTAAGCCCCACGAAGGCTGGATTTCACATGTTTTGCAGCCAGCTCCCCCAGGATCAGGCCCCCCAGTGCCGGTTTGGATAAACGCTGGCTGCTGGGAGGCCCTTCTGGTTAATTCATTCAGCACCACACCATGTTTAACCCCATGTGTTGATATTAAACCCAGCTTCAGCATGCCACTCCCCACTTCACAAAGAGTCGTTTTTCTTGTCTCCTATAAAGAAGGCCCAATGCTAAAGCTCCCAGCTTTGTCCTAAAAAGGTCTCTTGACTTTGATTCTTCTTTGTTCCACTTGGAGCCATCTGTCCCTCCCTCCCAGGTGAGGCAACTGCCCCCTCTGCTGTTTCTTCTACCTTCTGCTGTTTGTACCTCTGCTGTTTCTTCTACCTTCTTTTGTTGCATCTGATGACCCCTGGTGATGACGGTTAACCCTTCAGGTCGCTGGGCTGCTACAGAACAGCTTCTCAACCCAGGGGACATCAGAATCACCTGCAGAGCTCTGAAAAAATACCAACTCCCAGGTCCCATCCTTAGACAATGAAATCAGAGCATGAGGTCCGGGGTCCAGGTATCTGAACTCCTAACACTAGACTGGAAACCTCAACAGCAAATTCACCAACCAGGTTACGGGTTATAAGTAATCGCTATACTGTTGTCTGTGTCTCTGAGGGCTTTTTTTTGTTCGTTCGCCACTTCGTCCCTTCACCTTCCCCACCCAGCCAGCTCTGTGCCTGGCCCCTGGACGGGAGTGGGAAGCAATGATAGTCACAGAATAAAAAGGTCTATTAGTCCCTTCACCAAGGCTGTTCCTAAACCAGGCTTTGTGAATTTCTCTTTAGCAATCCAGTGCCTTTAATAATTTCTAAAAACCCACCAGTTACTTGCCTATCTCTTACTCTCTTAGCAGAGTCTTAGCACAGGACAGTGGAGGAAGATGCAAGTCAAATCTCATCAAAAAGAGCCAGGTGGCCCTGGCTGGTGTGGCTCCGTGGATTGAGTGCTGGTCTGCAAACCAAAAGGTTGCCTGATAGATTCTCAGTCAGGGCACAAGCTCGGGATGTGGGCCAGGTCCCCGACTGGGGTTGTGAGCAAGGCAACTGATCATGTTTCTCTCCCTCTCTTTCTCCCTCCCTCCCCCTCTCTTAAAAATAAATAAAGAAAATCTTAAAGGAAAAAAAGAAGAGCTGGATGGTCAAGTCTAACCTGAGAGATGCCTGACAGATATTATATAGCCAGAGGCAAGAAGCAGAGTTCCCGAAAGTGATACTAGCACACAACACTAGGATAAAACTGGTTTAATAACCACCCTCCGCACAAGAAGTCGCGCCCAGAGACGACAAGTACAGAAGCTCACTTGAGTCTACAACAGGCAGAGCAGGCAGTGGGTAATGATTTGCAGGATGAATGCAAATGCAACCAGTTAAAAATCTAAGAGTGAACTATCAAGCATGGCACTGGAGAAGAGTAAATGTCAAGAGTGAGTTCTGGCCTTTGGGCAGCCCCTGCTGTGTGAGGAGGGCTGATTCCCACCTGGGCGTGTGGCTGCAGACAGAGGAAGGGCAGACCAGGATGCTGAGTGAGGGAGGGAGTTGTTCTCAACTCTTCTTATACCAATCCCTTAAACCTCCCATCTGTTCCCTGGACAGGAAGACTCGGAGCACAAGCAACGCTCCCCTGGGCGAAGAGCTCCCTCTGTGCAGTGGGTCCACCGTGGTCCTGAAAGTGGCTAAGACAGACATGTGCCTCCCTCGAGGTGCCTGCTACGTCTCTGTCCCACCCACTTCAACAGGCGAGAGAGTCTCTTACCAGACACGCAAAGTTTCTAAAACATTTCATTCCGGAAGAAGCAGGAAGCTTGGGCGATATATTGCTTGCTTTTGTTAACACTCCCTCTTCAGACTAAAAGTGCCTGCACTGGAACATAAACACAAGCTAAACCATACAGAAACCACTAAAACTATGTTAAGTTTCAAAATAAATGGAGTCAGGCAACAAACACTCGCCAAGCACGTCTGCATCTATAGCCTCCTAATCTTTGCAAAAACCGAGTTAATAAGGAGCGAAAATGTAAAGAACTCTGTATCTTAATTTTTATGTGTTTGAGAAAAATGTTCACACATTAATAAATGAGTGATGTTCTCTAGCCTTTCAAGATCCCTCTGCAGGAATAAGCCAACAAAGAAAATAAATGCCTTCAGAGAAGCCGCTGAACAAGGGAAAGAGTCACCGAACACTCTTAGAGAAAGCGTCACCGTGTCGTTTTCTGAGTTACTATATTTTGCCATGTAGAATGCACATTTTTTTGCCCAGACTTTTGAGCGAAAAATAAGGGTGCACATTATACATGGGTACTGCCTGAAATACCTTATACCTGTTCTTGTGTTTTGTAATTATTTGTCACATAAAATTTCTTGTACCATAATTATGTTCAAAAGTAAATGCTAAAATTCCTTTGCAATACAAAAAAAAAAGTATCTAAACATAAATAAATAACTGAATTAAAAAATTAAAACAAAAAGTTTCCCCCCCCCGAAAATTTGGGCCAAAAACACGGGTGTGTATTATACACAGCAAAATATGGGCACTTCAAAGAGTTTTTACTTCTGTTTTGTGTGTTTTGTTTGTTTTATTTTTAACCATCTTTATAGACTCCTGGAAACAGAAGCTGTAACTAGATTGGGACAATGCTTTCCAAACGTTCCTGTGTCCGTTTGCTCCTGCTATTTTGATTTCTGGGCCACTGCCAAACCCACCAACTTCTCCCAGACAGTCCCGATGCCGGAGGGCTGTAAGCAGGCAAGAAGCAACAGGATTCCGAGGCGGAGTCATGTAAAACCTCCTCATCCTATTTTTAAAACTTAACACTTGCATTCATCAACCAAATGCCGAAAGTGTGCCCCAAATTCCGCCCCATTTCTGAGCAACTGGCTTACATACTGTCTCATGGGTGTGCTCACCACACAGATAAGATCATGTGGGTCACACGTAACCGTGAATAGAGTTAGTATACCCACTTTAGAATTGGGGGCCCCACAGCTATGAAATGCTGACCTAAACTCAATAAATAAATGTCCCCATCTGCCAGAATGGGGTAGAAACTGGAATCTGCATCCGTGTCCCACCCCTCTACCTGTCCTGCTCTCCCACCACAGAGCCGTGACTTTGTCAGCATCGCTCATGTCAGTAAAGATCAAGGTCATTCCCACACGGACAGCAGGCACCTGCTAAGATAGGCCTCACAGTCCTTCCCTCCCAGGGGGTGGGTGTGATGGAAGTAACATCAGCATCACGTAAGTAACAGAAGGGCACAGACGATAAGCCCTGCCCGGGTTCAGAGAACCGATCAAAACTCCAGGAGAGAGACAGAAGAGTTCACAGCAGTTGACTTGGATGGTGGAGGACCCAGAATTTTCTGGAGGAAGGACTCAGGGCAAGAGTGGCCAATGTAGCCAAGGTGCACAGGATGCAAAGTACACACTCTGCTCAGGGACAATGAGGCACACTCCGGCTAAGCAGAGAATTTGTGCATAAGCCTGATCCTTGAGTGAGAGAAGCACGTCTTCTTACACCCAAACCCCTAGCGCTCAGCACTACAATATAATAGCACCTCAATTGATGTGCAGGAAAGAAATAATATTTTGTGCTGAGTGTGGGGAAATAAGGCTACAGAGGTAGGTAAGACCTTAAGACTTTGAATTCACATATAGAAACCTTACCGTTGACCATGGGAAGGAATTCAGGCCACAGCACCTTGCTGGGCTATTCCTGAAAATCACCTCGTTCCTCTCTTGCTCTGCTGCATGCACCTGGCAAAGCTGTAGCCTGGCTGATCCCAATTGTTCGCCCCTCTAGGCTGAATGTAGCTGGAGAGAAATCCCTGGGTGACTGTCTCCCTTTGAATCTGATCTCAAGCCAAAAGTAGACATGCCACCACCATGCTGACATTTCTGCAACCCCAGGATGCTCACTTTTCCACTTTCCAAAAGGACCACTCCACTGCTCTCTCACCACCTCTGCCCTTCCTGCCTCGCCCAGCCTCTGTGTCTCTGAGAAAATAACAGGAATAGCACAGGAACCCCCTCTTCCCCACACCTGCACTCCCCTTGCCCTCCGGCCTGCCTGCCTTTTCGCTCCTGCTCACCAGCTTGCCTCCTATCATTGGGGATGAAATGTCTCTGTTGCCCCCAAGAGCCCAACCCTCCAAGTGCACCAGCTCCCAGCCCACCTCACCTTCCACCCTCCACTTCTTCCTCTCCTGTAGCACTGCCGACTGTATTCAGAATTCATTCCTAAGTGCTCCAACACTCTCATTCCTTCGGAAGAAACCTGTTTCTTCCATCACACCAAACTTTGTCCTCACCTAGGTGCTAGGACCACCATCCTCATCCCATTCCCCCTTCAAGCCACTGCAACCTGCGTTCTCTGGCCTCCAGTCCATGGACACTGAGCATGGCGGGCACCAGGGCTCCAGGCTGTCAACCCGGGTGGTCAGCTCCTTGGTATACATTCTTGATCTCTCGGTATCTCTTAACTGGGGCACCCTTACCTGTCTTCAAACTTGAACTTCTCTTGGCTTTTATGACCACATATACTCAGGTGGCTCCCCACCTCGTCAGTGGCTACTTGTCAGGGCCCTGCCCTGCCCCAGGGTACTTCTGCTGGGGCCACCTCTTCCTCCCTGCCACACACTTGCCCTTACAGGATCTTACCCAGAGGCAGGTTTTAAATACCATGCATGACCAGTGGCTCCAGAAACCATCTGCCCACTTCAGTGGGGCCAGTCCATGACCGGCCCTCACTATAACCTGGGACTGCCCTCTCCCCAACCAATCCCAGAGCTCCCACCCTCAAGGCAAGACCCAGTCCTCCCTTCAGGAAAACAAACAATCTTCCAGGGCCTTCAGAACCCCACTGGTCTCTCCCCTTGTCAGGCCTCCTAAAGCATTTAAACAGTCAGCAGTACGGGATTTATTACTTCACGACAGGCATTCTGTAATTGTTCCCTAAATGCCTTCTTTGGTGGAAATCCATTCCCTCCAATTCGGTTGCTTGCGAACAATGCAAGCTTTCCTTTTTGTGTGCCTGGCACGGAGCTGGACACACCGGTGATGTCCAGTTATCAGGGTCGACAGCAAACGTAACATTTTATGAAGTAAAGACCAAACCTCATGCAGTGTTTTTAGTCTGTTAAACAGTCTGAGAAAAATCTGGACTTTGTCTCTGAGTTACTTGACAAATCATTAAAAAAAAAAACACCTTTGTCTAGAACTACCACGTAGCATCGTGAGGAAAACACCCACATTTGGAAAAGCAAGGGCTAAATTTGTAAAATGTTCTATTCCTGAAGTCCTCACAAATTTTAAAACTTAAAACATTGAGCAGCATTTCACATAAAACGTGGAACTTTGAATTATTTACTATATTCCTAACAAAAACATTCAATGTGGTTAAGTTTTTACTCACTGTGTATGCAAAAATAATCAATGCCATTTGCTCCTGTAATCCAAAAGGCTGCACGAGATGCAGAGACAAGTGTGGTCATGCCAAGAATTTCTGCTAGACCTCTCCTTAACACGGCTTTGGAAAGGAGTGCTGTTCGTGGAGACGGTGCAACAGCCTGCGCTTCTGGCTGTGTTTAAGTCCAGTTCATCCACTATGCAGAATTCGCCTTGCTTCATTATTAAAAATAGTAACAGCAAAACCTATCCTACCCTTGCCATCCTCTCAGCCCCCCATTGGCCACACCTAAGAGATGAAAACTCAGACCAGAGCACCTGCCTGTTCTCCAGCTGGTCCCGCCAGCTGTCCCTCTCACCACTCTGGGCAGCGGTCCCTTGCCATTGACATGGTAGCAACATCCACTGCGTAGCATCGCGAGCCACACTGCCCTCCTCCAAGCAGGCGGGCATGCTGGAGTCCCCACCTTCCACCCCCTCATTTCTTCCCCTCACCATGTCCTTCACAATGACCTTTCTCAACCTTCTTACATCCGGCCAGGACCCTCCGATCCGCGATCCCCCCAGCTGTGTCCCAAGGAGGTCTGGGTTGCCTTGCTCTGGGTTCCTTTAGCTACATGCGCACCCCAATATTAGAGTATTTACCATGTTCTGAGACTTATCCACAAATCCTTCTCCCCACACGTCTCCCCAAGTCCCTGGTGAAGAAAGACCACGTGTATATTTATATTCGGCACTGACTTGAATAGTGTATACCAAAAAGTATGTCCAAGTCCTAACTTCTGGTATTTTTGAAAGCGATCTTATCTGGAAAGAGTCACTGCAGATGTAATGAAGTTACGAAGCATGAGATGGGATCATCCGGGACGTAGGGTGGACCCAAAATTCAATAACGGTCATCCTTGTAAGAGAAAGGACAGTATTTCAGACAAAGGGAGGGAAGAAGGCCTTGTGAAGACAGAGGCAGAGACTGCAGTTGATTTGCTACAATCCAAGGAAGGTCAGCAGCTGACAGAGGCAAAGTCCCCCTCGGGCTGTGGGAAGGATCATGGCCCTGCTGACACCTTGGTTTTGGACTTCAGGCCTCCAGAACTGCGAGAGAAGAAAAGCATTTTCAGCTACCCGTTTGTGGGAATCGGCCGCAGCTCTAAGAAACTAACACCTCGTCCAAACCTCAACCTGCGGAACCACTCAACAAAAGCTGTGTTGAGAAAGGAGAGCAATGGGAGAAAGGAGGGAAGCACTGGAGCTGCAGGACGAGAATCTGGGGCGTGAACCTCCCACTCTTCATTCGCTGTGACGACCCAGGCAAGTCAGTTACCCACAGGGACCCGCTGATTCATTTCCTCCCGAGAGTGAAGGAACTGGCCCAGAAGACCCTCTGCCAGCTCTAAGACACCCTGGACCAACTTCATCCAGAACATCAGCTCTGTTTGATCCTTAAATAAATGACAAGTTCCTGCCATTAAGTAAACACATTTTATTAATTTTGATTTCATCTAAAGAAATTCAAGGTGCAAAAAAATTGGTACAAATGCCGTTTTAAAGGCATTTACTTTTAATGAGCACATGAGAAATTCAGTAAAATAGCTTAACTGATAATATGCTGAATAGTGATTTTCCACATTATCTTTTTTTTTTTCTTTCTACCAAGCAAAATCAACAATTTACAAGTAGTTGATCAATCCAGCTGGAACTGCTGACATTTCAGAAAAACTCGAACTAAACTTGAATCAACTTAAGCGCCACTGACCCAGAACCCAAAAGAACTATGGCTAATTTCTACAGAGTAGTAAGGGGGGCGGGGGGGGGGGGTGCAGCTCCAACACAGGGTTTTCTCCAGTTGGCTCAAGACTGAAATTAAGGTCCATACCCCAAATTTCCACTTCAAAGAATCTGGCTAAGAAATAAAGAAACACAGCTGCTGCCACTACCAAATGGTCAAGTGTCGGTTGGTAAAGGAGTCAAACAAAATAAAAACTATTTTACCCATTCTGATGCCTCCATAAACACACACACACACACACATTTTCCAGTGTGAAACCTTTCCTAATTCAAACAAATGGAAATGAAGAGCAAAGGTGTTAGTAATGAGATTTACACTTATCTTACCCAATATCCTGCTTAATTTGGGTTAAATTAAAAACCATAATTTCAGTTTTTCACAGGTCTCACTGTTGCTCCCCTGGCCTTTATGATTTTATAGTAGAGTGGCAGCCTTGGCAGGTTTTTGTTTTTGTTTTTTTAAGAAAACCAACCAAAACAACATAGAGGGATGGGGAGCCCAGGGACTCATATTTCATTTCAATAAAAGATCCATTAGGAACTCTTTAAAGCTTTTCCAAACTAATTCACGTTCAGAAAATAAAATCAAGAGTCTCTGGGGCCAGCTGTCCAGCTGGAATGAGCAGAACTACCCTTGCAGAACTGGACCATGGACCTCAGCACACACTGAGTTAGGAGACCGAAAACTTCTTCCTTCCAGGTGGCAACTCAATCCGAAAGCCAATCCCTCGAACTGGAAGGCTAACAAATCCACAGTGTTCAATTCCAAAGTTCTCGGCTTTTAAATCTGAGCTCTCACACACGAAAACGGAGCTGGCAAGCGCTAGGCTTCGTCCCAACTATGTTTCCAGCCCTTCATAGCAACTGAAGTTTAAAAGGTGCTCTTTAACTGTAATAAAATGAAGATAGCAAAAGGCAAATCAATAATCTAGGGGTTGGGGGAATCACACAAAGAGGTGCTCTGATTCCGGTGTCGTTTTGTTACTGGTTTGTTAGGCTGCAAAGTAGCACTTGAGTGTAAGTTAACGTGCCCCGAGTTAAGAGCAGGCGCGTGGAATGAAGTGCAGTTTTGTGGAAGCCCGAGCGCTAGATGAATGAGCTGTAATTCTGCCAACTGTGCCTGTTTACTCGCATCCTCACGTGGCACAGCGCCGCGACAGAAGCGCTGCTGCCGGACCGCGCGGGGCTCGCCGAGGAACCCGAAAACTTTTACTTTGCAAACTAGCGGACCCAGAAGGCGGCTCGGAGGCAGATTCACTAGCCTTCCTCCAAATGCACCCAAGCCAAGCCCTCCACCCGGCAGCACCCTTGCCTGAAGCTTCATTCACACAAAGACGCGTAGGTGCCCACAGGACCCTCTCCAAAGTTTGGCCGAGAGCAACGGCGCGACCAGAAAACACCAGAGGGCGAGTCCCAGGAGCGAGGGCTACTCACAGGGTGACCGTGCGGTTGGGCAGCGTGTCCGGGGGCAGGACCTGCGCGAGCTCCAGGCTGCTGCACACCACCTTGCCCTCGGCGGCACCCGCCGCCCTGCCGGCCGCTCGGGGACGCCCGTCATGCTTGCAACCCGGGGGCAGCGCCAGTGCTCCGTGGCCACCTCCCAGCAGCACCAGCAGCGCGAGCGGCAGCAGCATTGGCGGCGGCGCTGGGCGGCCCCGCCGGCGCCCGGGCGGCTCCATGCTGCGGGCCGGGGCCTGCGGGCCGAGCGGCGGTGCGCTGGCCTAGCGGGCCGGCCCGGCGCCCAGGTTGGCGCGGACGCGGCGCGGGCCCGGCGGTGCCCGGAGCCTCATGGCGGCCGGAGGACGCGCCCTCCTCGGCGCCGGCATGCTCCTTTGTCCGCTGCTGCCGCACTCGGCCTTTGGGGAGCCGCGGGGTCACGGCAGCGTGGGTCCCAGCGCCGCTCTACAGCCCGGCCGGATCCCTGCTTCCTTCAATGTCGCTGCTGCAGCCTGCGGCGGCCCCTCCCCACCCACCTCCTCCTCCGCCACCGCCTCCGCCTTGTCTCCTCCCCTCCCCGTGCTACCCGCTGCCCGCGGCTCCGGGAAGGAGGTGCGCGCTCCAGGACCTTCCCTGCCCTCCCGCCCTGGGGCCCGACCCCGGCCTCCGGGCAGGAGTTGTGGGGGCCACGTGGGAGTGTGGTGACTCGTGGAGAGGGCGGGAGAAAGTTCTAGTCCAAACTCTAGCCGGGGTGGCCACCCTCACACACACTCCGTCTTTCCTTGCCGCTTTCCAGACAAAGCCGCCGGGAATTCCGCCAGAGGAGCCAGGACCCGGCCTGAATGAGGGAGCTGGACAGGGCTGAATTTCCTGGGAGAAAGGAGAGGCAAGGGAACTGTCCCAAACCAACTAACTTGAAAGTAATCGCCTTCCCATCTCACTCCCCAGGAAAGCATTTCAAGCTTTCTCATGCTACACCGTAAGTAGTCTCATTTGTCCAGAATACACCACAGCTAGGAGCAGGTTTCTCACAAGGGGGACTCGGACACCTTTCTGGCCTTCAGCAGCTCTGGCTTTGGTCCCGGCAAAGGATACATTGGGGCTTCCCTGGACCAGCAGCCTTTTGAAAGAAATTTCCCTGTGACATCCAATATATAACTACTTAGAGCAATAGTGAGCAAACTAGCCAAGAAACGTCGGCTGAATTGATTACATACTCCTCTGTATGTAAGGCTGCCTGCCCTGCCTTAAGGTTTGCAAGACCATGGCTCACATACCCTACATTTAAATATTTACAAGGAGTATACTGAGCTAACAAGTAAAATATATTCTAACCTCCTGCCTTAAGAAACATACGTTAGTAACAACCTGTAAACCCAGGCCTGTGTACAGAGTGCTCAGATACCCCGAAATCCCACCCTGAAACATGGTGGGAGGAGACAGCCCCCCTCCCACCCCTGCCCTTGGCTTACACCTTTCCAGCCCCTTTGCTTCCTGCGCCAGTCCCATTCATGAACAAGAGGGGCTTTCTGCACATGTGGACACCGAGCCCACTCAGTCAGGCCCTGTCCACACCCCTTGGCCTCCCCTTGGACCTGGGAGTGCACAGAGCAGTTGTTTGGACCTCGACTTGGGAGGGCAGTTCTGGGAAGAGGCCTGTTCAGGGATTGGAAGTAGCCTTGGGAATTTTCCATCAATGAATTCCAGGGGCCTGGGTACCTTGGACAAGGTCTAGAAGTAGGAAGGAGACTCAGGCTCTTGAGGAACATACCCGTTGGCCCCCTTGGAAAGGAGAGCCAGGATGCTGCCCTCTAAAATGCAGAGCCCAGGGCACGTTTTTTCTTGCCTGGGTCTAACGGTTCAAGGCCAGTACTGCCTAAGGCCCCTACAGAGTTTATCTTAGGGACCAATTCCCAGGAATCCATTTACATAACTGGAACTTTCTCAATACTAGGTAAATAGCCTTCACTTAATGTACACTATTGCATTAAATGTAAATAGCACTTCATTTGACCGGCACTTTTTTAGATTCAACTGTGTAAACCTAACAGTGTCCTTCCTCACTGACAGTATGTCCTGTGATAAAATTGTTCTAGGTCTGTGCTGTCCAATATGGTGATTGCCGGTAGCTATCTAACACTCGAAATGAAGCTAGAGTGAGGTAAGAATATTATTTCTCATTTTATTTTCATTAATTTAAATAGCCCAAGGTGCCTAGTGGCTACCACATTGAACACTGAGGGTCTTAACATGGATGGACAGAAAACGTGGGGGGCTGCCATGACCTTTAAGGAGCTTTAAATCTATGTGTAAGCTTAGAAGGCAAAGGGATGTTTCTGTGTTAAGTGGCTGAAATTGATGACATTCTGCCTGCATTTATTTACAGAATCACTGTTCCCTAACAAAATCTTTATCATCATTTTCTCTTTTCCTTATCAAGATAAAAACTTCCTACTTTAGCAATATGGCAGATTTTAAGAGCCGTATTACTATTGACATTGCCACAAATTCTCACGTGAACTTAGAATCTGTGAATATTTCCACATGGTCTCTTTCAGCTTATAGTTGAAATAAACATGCATGTCTCTTTCGAACTTTGTTTACCACAAATACTGACATCAATTTGGCACCAGTCTACTTTAGTATAGATGAGAAAGTTATATAAAGTATAGAATTATCAGAAAAAAAAGAGATATCTCGATGTCGCCATGACTCCAAGGAAAAATATGGAGGAAAGGTTTTATTATATGGATAACTTCAGTCACTCTTGTATAGAAATCACTCCTACCATCTTTGAAATTAAAATCATTATAAATCACAAAATACCCATAGGTGAAAGCCAGAAAAGACTTTAGAAAGTGTATCTTTCAACGCCATAAACCGAGAATGCACACAACCCACAGTTACTATCATTCTGTACGGCATAGTTCCCAAGACATGGCAAGTAGTCCTTTTCACACATACAGAGATCCCAGAGGATGATATTGTCTGCAACTTACTGTCACTTATGCTGGTCACACCAGACTCTTCACTTTAATTAAGCTACCCAGCCCTGACAGCCTCCCAGAAGACAGGCCTGTCTACTGCTGATCCTCCCCGGGAGCGTCGAAAACATCACGCCATTTGAAGTGGTAGGACGAACCAGGTCCTTTCAAAGTGTGTGCTGTGTTTGTGTCCATCCCACTTGCAAACACCCTGTAGAAACTGTTGGAGAAATCGCTCGTTCACCATGGTCATGTGCACACAGTCCGGTAAAACTGCAGTTGCGTCAACTGTTGCCGCGGGGATGGTAGGTGGACGACATTCCAGAGCTTCGAGGCTGCAGATCCTGTCTTGCTGTGTCACGTGAGGCTTGCAGGAGATACCAGGGAAGCCCTCAAAGATGCTTTGATTTTCTTCCTAACAGAGACATTGTATTCATCATGTGTGTGAGTACATATGTAATAGAGACGTGTGTGTGCATATACACGTATGCCACCCTAGTTATTAACGTTTTTTACACGCCAGTTTTCTTTCTGCTGTAGCAGACCGTGAACTCCTAGAGGCTTTTCCCGACCCCCTTCTTTAATTACTCCCTCCCACCTTCAGCCATGCCCTCTGACGTTACTCGAGAACCTAGACCAATTATCTAGACTGAGTTTAGATAACGTGGTTTGTCGGGACCTGAAGATAGCTGCCTTTTGTAATATATTTGTTTACATGTATGTGTTGTTGGCCTCCCCTCCACAATGCCAGCTCTGTGACACCCTGGCTCACCGTATGTTGCTGTGTATAATGCACACCCACATTTTTGGCCCAATCTTTCAAGGAAAAAAAAAATCTTTTGTTTTAATTTTCTAATTCAATTTTTTATTTATTTCTATTTGGAAACAAAACCCATGATCTTATTCCAGGGTCTTGTTTTGCATACAGATACCATTATTGCTTTCTAGAGTTACACGTTTAACGCATAAGCATAAATAAAAGAATTACAAACATTTGTATAGATCCAGAATTAGTACAACCCATATATAATGTGCATTGTTATTTTTCCCTGAAAATTTTGGGCAAAAAAAGTGTGCATAATACACGGCAAAATACAGTATTTACTTTCTATGGCAGACATTGCTGGATGTGGCCAAAGGGCTGTTCCCAAACTTCTCCCTTAGAGGCTGAAAAAGCTAATCATTTCCCAGCCGCCCTTCCAGCTCCTGGTGACTGTAACCTAGTTCCAGCCAAAAAGAATCAAAGGCTGTATTGTCCGAAATGGTAGACACTAGATACGTGTGAGTATTTACATTTCAGTTTAAATTAAATAAAACTAAAAATTCAGTTCCTTAGATACACGAACCACAATTCAGGGGCTCACTAACTATATGTGGCTGGCAGATGCTGGTTTGGACATATGGCATGGTTTCAATATCACAGGAAGTTCCGTCATTGATACTGATCTGAGGGAAAGTCTGCTGGGAAGCCTTAGGATAGAAATTGTTTGTGTGACGAAAAGAGATGTGTAAGAGATCTCTCCACCATCCTCGCTCATCTTGCTTGGAGATGGTATTGTGAGGACATGGTACCTGAAGCTGAAACAGGTGTTTTTTGACCACAGAACAAAAAGCTCAAAGGAAAATTCCAAAATATTAAGAAGAAATGGGGAGACAAAAGCCACTTGGATCGCTGAGGTACCTGAGCTACCAACAGAGCTTCTGGACTTATTTTTATTGACAGTGAATATTCTCTGTGCTAAGCCTCTGTTACTGCAGTTTTCAAGTGCCTAGAATAGTGCCTGGCACATGGAAGGAAGTCCAAAATGTTTGTTGATTCACATGACTTAAATCTTACTCATTCTTATGTTCCTAACACCTAACATAGTTCTTCATATATATTGGCTGGTGAGTGAAAGCTTTTCTGAATTAAATATTTTGAATAACTGGGCATAACCTGCCAGCTAAAATCAACTAACTTGAGAAGACTGACTAAAGTCTAGTCTTCTAGAAGCAAGTTTCATCTTTCTGGTGAAATTGGCAGGACAAAGAACAAGTTTTAGCGCTTGCCATGTCTCGATGACATGTGCATAAACCCCGTTGATAAACAGACATTCTCTGTTTATTTTTGCATCATTTAATGTTAATCTGTTAATTGTGACAGCTGTAGTTTATATTTTTAGTTATTACATAGCACGTGCTAGAATGCATGCTTGGTCGTCATCCAGGGCCCAGGCAGGAACAGCCACGGTATCTCAAATGACCTCCAAGCCTCTTCAGACAGCTCAGCTCCTGTTCTGGCTGACGAGTTAGTAGAAAGAGTGCCCTTTGACATGTCTCTAAATCTCACCTTTCAGAATGAGAGTTGGAATTGGAACCAGCTTTCAAGTGCTCCGATTTTATCCTCCTGAACCATGAATTCTTCTCTTGTTTGTGCGCTGCAGGCAGACAATTACTGAAATGTAGCCCTGTGACAGTTAAATGCTTTCCTTAGATGATCAAGTATCTTTCTGAAATGGCATATTCTTTACCCACTGCAATGCAATTATCATTGGTTGTAAAATAAAGAAGAGAAATGAGGCAAAAATTGGCCAGCAGTGCCACGTGGGGAATTACCTTGGTGTAACCATTGTCTCCAGGTACACCACCCAGCATTTTAGCACAGAAGTTGCGGAACAGGAAGGCTCACAGTCCAAATTAAGGTGCTCTAATTACACAGATTTTTATATCCATTTAAAACACACGGTGAGAATATGAAAAAAGTGATGAGGTAGGTTAACCCATAAAGAATAGGAGGCAAACAGATGAGAGATCGCACCGCCTGAATATTGGGTCACACAGTGTTCATATGACCTATCTGAGTTAATCCATCTGTCTGTCTCTCTTCTAACTCAGACGCAGCAAACTTCCCCACTGCTGGTGTGGTTATAAAGACGAGAGCTGAAGTTTGAGCAAGTTGACCCAACAGATTTAGGATCTCTGGAGCCAACATCTCACGGGCTCTGTTAGAGATACTGGGGCGGTTGGGCCTGGCCACAGTCTTAACACCTGATAAGCATCTTTGGATGTTACTTGTGCTTCTTGGACAGAGGACATGCTGAGCCAGATTGTATGTCACCTGTGGGTAGCTGATGTTCAGCCCCGTGATTGCTAGGTGTCTCATGTGCCTGGCGCATACTTAGTGAATTACAAACATCTGTGCATACAGCGTCCTGTCATCCTTTTCTACCGATAGGTAGTTTTCACCTTCGTTCCATCTTTCTTACCTGTTCACCACACGTGTGTTCTTTCTTTGTCCATGTCTACCATGTCTCACAAGCTGTTTGCTTCTCTGCTTCATGTCATCTATTCTGCCTTTTTTTCTATTGGTTTATTGCAGAATTAAATATTTTAAAATAATACAGAAAAAAGATCACATAACAGATGAAACAACAGACTTTTGGGAAATTTAGAAATATAATCCATACCAGAGATGCAGATAGCTTCCCCAAACGGCAGAATTTCCTGACTATCTATTTCCCAAATATAATTAATGCATAGAAACTATCTTCTTATATCAGCTATCTGTGTTATTATGTTTTACTTCATGTATCTACTATAATGGCTAAAATCTGTCAACCAACTAATAACTTAATGATAAGCATAGTAGCAAATATGTCAATCATGAAATTTTTATACAATTTTTTTTTTAAAAACAGTAGTTTTCTTCCTTAGTGTCAGTTAACATCAAAATCCATTTGTTGAGGGACTTCCAGCCAAGATGGAGGTGTAGGTAGACACACTGTGCCTCCTCGCACAACCAAAACAAGGATGACAACAACAAATTTAAAAATAAAAAACAACTAGAACTGTCAGAAAATCGAACTGTAAGGAAGTCTAACAACCAAGGAGTTAAAGAAGAAACATTCATCCAGACCGGTAAGCAGGGCAGAGATGGGCAGCCGGGCGGAGAGGACTCGGGGCAAGGCGGTGGCTGGCGGACAGGGCGGTCCCACATTCGTGCGCAGATAAACTGGGAGGAGCAATGGGGGAGTGAGACAGAGTGCACCCAGGGTTCCAGTGTGGGAAATAAAGCCTTGAGCCACCGATTGAAATCACCTGTGGGGGCTGAGGGGGCAGCGGGAGGAACTCCCAGCTTCACAGGAGAGTTCGTTGGAGAGACCCACAGGGTCCTAGAATGTACACAAGCCCACCCACCCGGGAATCAGCACCACAAGGGCCCAATTTGCTTGGGGGAAGTGGGGGAAGTGACAGAAAACCGACACAGAGCGGAGCAAGCGCCATTGTTCCCTCTCAGACCCCTCCCCCACATACAGCACCACAATGTAGCCACATGGGTTACCCTGCCCTGGGGAACACCTAAGGCTCCGCCCCTTACTACGTAACAGGTGCGCTGAGAGAAAAAAAATGACCCAAATGAGTCCTGGCTGGTGTAGCTCAGTGGATTGAGCGCGGGCTGGGAACCAGAGGGTCCTGGTTCAATTCCCCATCAGGGCACATGCCTGGGTTGCAGGCCGGGTCCCCAGTGAGGGCCATGTGAGAGGCAACCATACATTGCTGTTTCTCTCTCTCTCTCTCTGTCTCCCTCCCTTCCCCTCTCTCTAAAAATAAATAAATAAAATCTTAAAAATATATATTATAAAAAAAAATTAAAAAAAAAAATGACCCAAATGAAAGAACAGATCAAAGCTCCAGAAAAAATACAACTAAGCAACGAAGAGACAGCCGACCTATCAGATGCACAGTTCAAAACACTGGTTATCGGGATGCTCCAGCAACTCACTGAGTACTTCAACAGTGTAAAAAAGACCCAGGCAGCAATGAAGGTCGAATTATGTGAAATAAAGGAAAATCTACAGGGAACCAACAGTGATGAGAAGGAAACCAGGACTCAAATCAACAGTTTGGAGCGGAAGGAAGAAGGAAACATTCAACCAGAACAAAATGAAGAAACAATTCAAAAAATTGAGGAGAGACTTAGGAAACTCCAGGACATCTTTAAATGTTGCAACATACAAATAACAGGGGTGCCAGAAGAAGAAGAGGAAGACCAAGAAATTGAAAACTTATTTGAACAAATAATGAAGGAGAACTTCCCCAGTCTGGCAAAGAAAATAGACTTTCAGGAAGTTCAGGAAGCCCAAAGAGTCCCAAAGAAGTTGGGCCCAAGGAGGAACATGCCAAGGCACATCATAATTACATTAGCCAAGATTAAAGATGAGAGAATCTTAAAAGCAGCAAGAGAAAAGGAGACAGTTACCTACAAAGGAGTTCCCATAAGACTGTCAGCTGATTTCTCAAAAGAGACCTTACAGGCAAGAAGGGACTGGAAAGAAGTATTCGAAGTCAAGAAAGGCAAGGACCTACATCCAAGATTATTCTATCCAGCAAAGCTATTATTTATAATAGAAGGGCAGATAAAGTGTTTCCCAGATAAGGTCAAGTTAAAGGAGTTTATAATCACCCAGCCCTTTTTATATGAAATGTTAAAGAGATTTATCAATGAAAAAGAAGATAAAAAATATGAACACTAAAATGATGACAAACTCACAGCTACTAACAACCAAACCTAAAAAAAAGCAAAAACAATCTAAGCAAACAACTAAAACAGCAACAGAAACACAGAAATGGAGATCACATGGAGGGTTATCAGTGGGGGAGGGGATGGGGAAGAGAGGGGGAAAAGGTAGAGAATAAGAAGCATAAATGGTAGGTAGAAAATAGACAAGGAGGTTAAGAATAGTATGAGAAGTGGAGAAGCCAAAGAACATATATGTATGACCCATGGACATGAACTAAAGGGGGAAAATGCAGGTGGGAGGGGGTGTGCAGGACAGAGAGGAATAAAGGTGGGAAAATGGGACAACTGTAATAGCATAATCAATAAAATATATTTTTTTAAAATTCATTTGTTAAGCTGAACCAGAATGAAAGATATATTTGAAATTATACATTTCTCAACAAAGTAATTAGCACTTTGAATCAATCTCTCAATCAGTATGTTAATAAAACATTGAATATCTTGTTGGATTTCTATAATATACTTTTAACACCCTCATATCACTTAGAAGCCTCAAACATTATTAAATCATAAACAATTTGGCTAAATAAACTTGATCTTTAAAAATTTTTAATTTAGATATATTAATAATTTACTCAGATTAAATCTATTTTGGATAATTGGATTGTTTTGTTTATATGTCAACAAATTAAAATGCATGTATAGTTTTCTGTAACTTTATAAAATGCTAAAATTTAGAGAAAAGTAATAAAATAGTAAAAAGCATTGACTTTCAAGGTCATAATACCTGGATTGATATATTGACTTTATCTTTAGCTGGGTTACCTTAGGCAAGTTACTTAAATTCTTGGTGCCTAGGTTTCTTCATTTCTTGTAGGTTTTAATTTAAATGCAATTCAATTTATTATGATAACATCAAAAGCATCTAACACATGATTTGCACATGACAGGTGTCTACTGAAAGTTAGCTGAACCTGAATCTAGCTCATTGCCTCATATTTCAGATGAAGCAGCTGAAACCTGAGGCTGAATGAATGTGTATAAGGGCACACCCTGGTTCATGAGAAAACCTGAGCCAGAGCTGCGGAAACTTCACAGGTGTATCGGTTTCCCTTGTAAACCAGTAACCTGACTGTCTGATAAACCCAGTCATAAGTATGATTTGAACAAGTCACTCACTGAATATCTCCATTTCCCTACCTGCAATATGGAGGGACTGATACTGGCCCCCAACAACCTGGTAACATGGGAAAGGTACAGAAGTAATGCATGAAATAAATCACTGGGAAAAACACCCTGCGTAATCCTAACATATCATTATAAACACTATAAACTAGAAAACATTTCATCTTTAGTAACTCTGCATTACAATTTTATACCAGCTCTTTCCAACGGCAGATTTCTAAATTCCTCTACAATAAGTGCTGTGAACGTTCTTAGCCAATTCTTGGTTCTACTAGCAAGGCGAAATGGAGAACCGAGGCAGTTGTGCAGCACATTCAGGAGGAAGCAAGCCCAGTGTCTCCACGGGGTCTGACTTCTACAGTTCTGTTTGTCCAGGTAATTACTCTGTCATTCTCACCCCTTTGCAAGTGAACACCCATCGCTACATAGATGACTATATGGACATTCTGAGTTCAGTTTAATATACCTGAGATGCTCCTGAAGGGAGAGCTTTTGTCAGTTCGTTACTGTATCCCCAGCGCCCGAACAGTGCCTGGCATGCAGTAGGCACTCCGTAAGTGTTTGCCAAATGAATAGGTGAATGAAGGAATGAATTAATGAAGGAGTCAAAGAGTGGGTAATATGTCTTTATGTTTTTTGTGTGTGACTAGCAAATAACTACAGTCTAATTGTTGTATGGCAACGTAGGCAAAATGTTTCTTCGTGAAGTTACCTCTCAGCTCAGCTGACTGTGCACTTACCTCTTAAAACTGTTTGAACATTTGATGCTCTCACTGCTACATTGTAAGTGGTAAAATCCCAGCCATCTGACTCTAAAACCTGCTCCTATCAGGCAGAGTTACTCATCTAATTGAAGCTTGTTTGGCTGTTAAGAGCTCTGTATATTAACTTCTAAATACACTTAATTAGCTTCTCTAATATTCACTATATAAAACTCAGTCCCTTCTCATGGCACTATATAATCAAAACAACCTGTCTGGCAGCTAAGAGGGCGATAGAAAAGGTGGGGCAAAAGTAGGTGTACAGTTGTTCATGCAGAAAATAATACAATAGTTTATAAATAATGATCAAAGAATAAACTCTGTGCTCTGTGTACTCACAACTGTAAACCTACTCTTACCCCACCCTACGTAGAGTCTCAGGGGAAGAGGGAGATTCTGTTCAGGGCCTTGTCCAGAGCTGTGCCTGCCCTTCCCTGGAGAAGCTCAGGGGTGGTTGGTTACTCAGTCAGCTGAGACCCTTTTCTGCTTTTGCTCTTCTTTGCTTTGTGTACCCAGCCCCTTCCTCTCCTGCCCACCGTAAGTCCCTGAAAACAGGATAGTCAAGAGTCACGCATTTCTTAGGTCCTTTGCCCTAACACCAGGAAATTCTATCACACGCTCCCTGTTTGTCAAAGCAATTCCAGGTGAAAGTGATGGAAACACAGCTCCAACTGGTTTAATCACGAACAAGAATGTAGTGTTGGCTCCTGTGAACAGGAAGTTGCTTCAGGCGTAGATGGATCTAGAAACTGAAGAAATGTCCCCAGGTCTCTCTCTCTCTCTCCATCTCTTCCACACTTTGTTGGCTTTGTTCTCTGGCCAGAAAGACTCACCCAGTAATTGAAGAGCCACTGGCAGCACCACCCTTCTGTCACCTCTGTGTTGTAAAATCCCAGCAGAAAACAGTCCTTTCCTGCAGTGTTCCCAGGGAGGGCTGGGGCTAGTCTCTCTTGGGTCACACCCCTGAAGGAGGGGTGGGGGCAATGAAGTCCCCTGCTGACCTGGTCTGGGTTGAAAATACTCCTCTTGGAACGAGTGTAGGAGAGGGTGAGTTCCCCAAATACATACTTGATGGCAGGGGAAAAAACAAAACAAAACTGTCCGCTGTGCTTTCTTTACCTCGAATAGTACAATGTCACACAGGAGAAAAAACAGGAAGTCACAAAATGTTAATCACAGTTACTTCTGGGTGAGAGGCTTACAAGCAAATTTTAATGGCTTTTGAAAATATTTTATGTTGTTTGTTATTTTTTAGAATGTACACAAATTACTAATGTCATGTTAAAGATAAGGCTTATTCTCAGACTTTATTTCTTCTGTTGAATAAATGAATGGATAGTGTTACTGAGTTCAGTGTGTGTAAAGTGTTCTTCTCAGTGCCGAGAGCAGATTCAGCGAATAAAAAAGCCTCCGTCACTACCTTCAAGCTGGGAGGGCAAGCATCCACTCACTCAATTACTACTGTGAGGGTCTTTAGATTCTTTCAGCAAAGGACAATTGCTATTATTACTCACTGCTTATCAACAATTTCCTCTTTCATAGCAGAGATCAAAGATTTAAATGTAAAAAATAATCATAAAATACGTTTGAAAAGCACATTATTTGCATATATACATGCAACCATGTGGGTGTGTATGTCTGTGTGCACACACATACTGCAACAAGGTGCAGAACTCAAATAGATCCATTTTATCTCATAAAATTTTATATTCTGCCTTAACACATAATGTAAAAAATCAAGTCAAGTTGCTGGAAAAAACCCAACAACTTTGCAATGTATAGGGTAGAAGAATAAGAGGAATAATTTCTTTATTATATTAAAAAAACCTTACAAATCAGTAAAAAAACATTCAACACATGAAATGTATGAATAGCTATCTCACAGAAAGAGAAAAATGAAAGGTATGAAATATGAAAGGATGTTCAGCCTCCCGAGTAATTAAAGAAATGAAGCAAGCAAACTCACCAACAAAAATTGAGACACTAATTTTCACCTCTCAACATGGAAAAAATTAAAGAGTTAAACAATATTTGGTGATTTCCAGGGGTAGAGAAGCCAACCTTCTACTTTAAGGCAATATAAATAGATGCATTCTTTTCCTTTGCTTTTTTCTCCAGCTTTTTTGAGATATAATTAACATATACCGCTGTGTAACTTTAAAGTGTACAGACGTTTGATTTGATACATTTATAAAATGCAAAATGATTACCACTAATTGTTAGTTACCACTTCCATCCTGTCACATAGTTACCACTTCTCTTTCGTGGTGAGAACAGTTAAAGCTTACTCTCTCAGCACTGTTTAAGAGCATGGTATGTTATTATTAGCTGTAATCACCATGCTGTAAATTAAGGGGACAACTTTTTGGCAGGACAATTCAGAATCAGCTTTCAAAAAGATTAACAGCAAATACCCTTTGATACAGCAATTCTGTGGAACATCAACGCATGTGCTTTGTACTGACGAAGGGCTGGAAATTACATGTATGTCTGCTAACAAGCTGGCTAAAGAGAACGGGTTCGATACATTATGTTAAACCGCAAAGGGATGATACTTCACCTCAAGTGGAGAGTTGAGACAAGAGAAAAAGAGGATCTCTGGGTGCTGTGATCCCCGAGTTAAATGGGAAGAGAGATATAGTGATCCTCATTTCTATAAATCAGTGGGTGTGGTTTTGTACTGAGTGTGCATGCAGTACTTCTGGAGGGGTACAAAGAAACTTGTTAATTGATACCTTACCTTTGGGAGAGACACAAGCTGTGAGACTTATATTTCATTGTGTACCTTTTTTATACCTAATTTTTTTAAATTCTATGCATGCATGTACTTACTTTTTAAGAAAAAGACCAAATGGTTTAAAAATAGTGTGAGAGCAAATATTATGCATGTGTTTTTCAATACTTGCCATGAGGAGACAGCAAGTCATCAGAACATGTTCTGTTGTTCCAAGAAGAATCTCTTGAAGAAAGCCTCTTAATTATGTAAGTTTAAAAAGGATGATTATGTAAATGTAACAACTATAATGCAAAAGAAATATCTATTGTGCTAAGGAAGTCCTTTAGGGGAAAAAAACCCCACCTTTTTTTGTTTGTTTGTTTTTGTTTTTAATATCCCTTCAAATGTAGATCAGGTCACTGGGGGAAAGGTGGATAAATTTGCATAGGGACCAAGGAGATTTCCGGGAATTGGGGATGGAGACTGAAGACCAGGGCCCCTCTGAGGTTCAGTGGCTTTATCTCTCTGATAGACTTAAATGGTCTTGAGGGAGTTGTGTTGTAACTAACGTTTTAGCTGATCTTAGAGAGAACTGCCTGCAGAAGGTTCCTGCAGCTGGAAAGAAAATGGAACATTTGGGAAAATGGGAAAAGACCAATTTGTCAGGGATTCAAAGGGAGGGGAATTGCACCACCCATTGAAACCGGTGAGGGAGACAAAGGTAAGATCTGGCCAGGGGTTGTGTCTTTGTTCCGTAAGAATGTTGTTTTCCACCTTAGTAACCATTGGAGGCTATTGAAGGGGCTTAAAGCAGAGGGAAGACACAATAGAAGTTGCAGTTTTATGTGCTTTTGGTTCCTCTGTGGAAGTTGGACGGGGATAGGGAACTGAGCAAGGAAAGAGTCTGTGAAACAATTAGGTGTCTCTAGCCAGAGATGAGAGATTATCCTTGTAGCTTAAGCTAAAATAGTGGGAATAGGGATGAAGAGAAGTGGGTATATATGAATGGTACAATATTTAAGAAACCGCAAGACTCATTTTTCTGGTGGTTTGGAGAGAGGGAGCGTGTTGAAGATGCCCCCTAGTGTTTTGACTTGCCTGGGTGCTTGAACCTGTCACTCATCAACTTAGGAAACCCTGGAGGAAGAGCAGTTTGCCCGGGAGGATCAAGAGTCTGTTGGGGCACGTTAAGACCTGGGTCCACTGGCAGCATTCACGTGGTGTGCGCAATAGGCGCTGTTGTAGCCCGGAGTTTGCAGCAGGACTTGGGATCATTGTTTTGTGTTGTTTTTCTGTCAGAGCACGTGAATTGTTTTTGAAGCATACGTGAGGATGAGATTTCTTAAGTCAAAAAATAGATATATAATAAATTATTAAGTAAGAAAGGAAAAGGAATTAGCCAGCATCAGTCCTAGAGAGATGGAAGTTTTCAACTTCCGGAGAAAAGATGGCAGCAGACGGAGTACGAGGAGGAGTTGGCAGCAGAGAATGAGGAACAAGAGAAAGTGGAATGAAGCCTGCGCGTGGCGTTTCAAAAATCGAATGTTGTAACAATACGTGACTGGTGATAAATCTCGGATCATTTCATTTCTCCTTGTTTTACAGTTAACGAGATGACTCCGTGACAAGTAAGATTTGAAGAAATCTTTCTTTATCAAGGACATTATCTATTTTAGATCTACCCTCCTTAAATTGCGTCTGGAACATCAAAGGAAGTGAACACCAATTTAAACACCAAAGGAACAAAACACACTAGCACTCAACGCACAAAATCCCCTGTCCTGCGTGGGACACCCGGCGACCCTCCACCCTCCAGCTCCATCCTCACCACCGAGCTGATGGAATCCCTCCCACTGGTGACAGAGCTTTTCAGGAGATCACTTCTGAGTTTTACTAATAAGCACAGAAATTCCAACTGACTTCTCTTCAGCTGCTACAGGACTCCAGGGAGATTGGTTGTTTTCTTTTCTTTGTTCTCTACTCAATTTTTAGAAGACAGCTGAAAGTTCCATGCCAGATGGCACCAGAGGAGGCATTTCTGAGGATTTTGTCGTCACCAAGTCATAATGAAAGGATACCTATTCTTCAATAAGTCATTGAACTGTGTCCGTCTTTGGTCCATGTGTGTCTTTTAAAGATAAATTTCTCATCTAGTCCTTTACAAAGTCTCCAGCAAAATTTTGTCTTTTGGCAAAATAGGTAAAAATATGGGGCTGACTTCCAGAAGAAGGGTTTTGTTCTATTTTGTTTTGCTTTCTTTCGTTTGTCTTTAGAACGCTAAGCAGAGGCCAGTAAACTTTTTCAACAGAGGGCCAAGTGGTAAATACTTCCACCTTTGCTGGCTCTACAGTCTCCGTTACAACTACTATGGAGAAAGTAGTGATAGACAATATGTTAATTAATCAGCATCACTGCGTTATAATTAACCTTTATGAACACCGAAATTGGAATTTCACATAATTTTTATGTGTCGTGAAATGCCATTCTTTTTTCCCCTCATCCACTTAAAAATACAAAAACTGTCTTAGCTTGTGGACTTTATGAAAATAAATGGTGGGCTGCCTGCTGCTCCAGATGAGACCAGCCGAGCAGGTTTTGACTTGAATTGTCTCCTTCTTCTTCCCTACACCTGCAAATTCAGAAAATTCAATTCTAGCTATTGCAAATGAAAATGTTAAACCCTGGGGGACAAAATAATCTGGCAAATATTGGAGTCCGGTTCTCCCAACATTCTTATTCAAGGCAACCTGCGTAGTCGGTGCCATCCAGGGACGGCCATTTGCCCGGAGGTGATAAGACTTAATGGTGACAGCTCAGATAAGGCTTCCAGCTACAAATTCTCACCACTCAGGCTGCGGCTGAATCAGAACTGTTGTCAGTAAGAATGCTGTCTGTCAATCCATGTGTTGCAAAAACCAGCATGGAGCTGATCGTTGAAGCAGATGTTTGAAATGTAATTATAAGCACTTAGAGCCTTTTGGGCAGGGAGTCTAACTCAAGAGGTTCTCTGGGTATCAGCCTGCAAAATCAATGTGAATTCTTGAAATAAATTTTGAATGCATCCTGAGCCCTCAGCCTAAGTGACCTTGGGCCAACAATGTCAAGTAGCCTGGAATGGGGCACCACTCTTTTCACAAGTGGTACAGGTCTTTTATGGTCTGTACTCATTCCAGGCCACCTGACATGAGTTTCAGCAATGAGGTCATGCAGATTTCTCCTGAAGGTTTTATAAGATGATCTCATGACCCCCTTTCAGAAAGTCAATATTATTTCTCTATAAAATGAATCCTTTCCATAAAACTAACTCATGGTGATGGCTTGAGATCAAGCCTTTATTTCAGATTCCTACTGCTTACCTAATTTGAGACATAGGAAAAAATGGGATATTCTACACAGGTAATTCTGTAATAAGATCAGCCAAAAGACAAGAGCAGCTATAGGCCCTCAGACTTTGATAAGGAGAACACAACAAAAATCTGTAATTCCCAGGCTCTCCAAGAAAAAGTCTCAAAACTGAACCTCAGACTTGTAACCAGACTCTGAAAGTTAAAGAAAACTCCCTGATGACAAATATACTAGGATAGTCTTTTCCCAAGAAAACATCCTCAACCACTGCTGACTCCCCTTTGCTGAACCTCTTTCAGTGACAGAAACTCTATTTAAGGAATTTAAGGTATAACCACCGCTTGCACCTGAAGCTGAAAAGGCTAATTGGAAACAGGATGGATCTGTTCCACTCAGATGAGCTTTGGAGACACCAGCCTGGGCTCTCCTTGTTCTCTGACTGAAACTTAGCCCACAGCTCAGTAAGATTACATGCCATGGCAAAGGAAACCTTAAGGCTTTGCTCTGCAGTTATTGCCCCTCTTTGTACAAACAAAACGAGGACAAAACTCTCCTCATCAGCTAGTCTTCCCGAGTTTCCTGTTTGGGATGAGCTGAGTTTTGATTTTAGTTCAAGTAAAAGAGCTATTTCCTTAAGACAAGAACAGAGTTGCTGGTTTCTTATACAGAACATGCTTTTTTAGGAAAGTCAAGACCAGGCATTCAATGAACAGGGGAAAATCAGCGATTTGGAAGCATGCTCTGACTACTGGGGAGACAGAGAGGTTGTGCAAGATAAATACCGAGCAGATGGTCAGATAATTGGGAAGTTACGGTCTGTTAACAGAGGAAGATCGTCAAGGCTAAAAGCTGGGTTAGTCAGGTAAGGCAGCTGAAAGAGGCTGCTGGGAGCAATGCTCTCATGACGATATTCCTTCACTGGAGGCTCTAGGGTGAGTTGGCCCAGGAATCCCTAAGGGGCTCCTCTCAGGAGTTAGTTCTCCCGTGATGTCAGAGACCTAATATTCCAGATGGCTTAGACTCTAAGCTGAAATGCCAGTCACCTAAGGAAAGTTTGGAATTTTCTGTCTACTTCAAAGGTAGGTAGAACTATATTTCATGAGTCTTATCTTGAATGGGGGTGGACACTAGCCATACTGACATGATCACTTAAAGTAGTGACACTGGAGCCCTGGCTGGTGTAGCTCAGTGGATTGCGTGCCGGTCTGAGAACCAAAGGGTCCCGGTTCCATTCCCAGTCAGGGCACATGCCTGGGTTGTGGGCCAGGTCCCCAGTAGGGATTACATGAAAGGCAACCAAACATTGATGTTTCTCTCCCTCTCTTTCTCTCTCCCTTCCCCCTCTCTAAAAATAAAAATAAAATCTTAAAAAAAAAAGAAGTGGAAATTTAACTTTTTGGATTTTCCCACTCATATAACTGATATAGCAACATGATTTAGGGCCTCCCAAATGTCTCTGTAATTCATCATCTGTTGATACCAGAAATATGGTGCAGAACAATGAGTGGGAATAAAGATGAGAAGTAGAAGCACTCAACTCTAAGCCTTGTCCTGGGAGGAGATTTAATAGTGCTACTATCCAGGGCACATCTCAGAAATGCTGCATAACACAAGAGGGAAAAAATCCGGTTTCTAAATAACTAGGAGCAACTATTAGGTGGAAAGAATCAGATGAAACACCTAACCTTTTACTCCAGTTGATATATGTATCTGAACTTCTTAACCATTTGAACTTTGAACAATTGCAGATGCAGAGACTGGACATTCTCTGCAACTGGTAGGAAGCCTCTGACTTAGGGAAGTGAGCATCAAGCGGGGCTGCCCCTCAGGAGACACAAGACAAAAAGATTGGCAAAACACCAAAGTGAAGAAGAGGAAAGATACCAAAGAATCATATTCAGAGTCTCTTTTCTGTCATCTTAACCCCATCTGGTAGACTAATTAAACACTGTATGGACTTGAGGAGAGGAAGAAATTTTCTCTACCCTTCTAGGTTCTTCCAGCTGGTCTTATAATCAAATCAATGTGAAACAGATTAGCAAGAGAAAAATAGCTAATTTTTCCCCCCTCAGACAGTGTTCTCTCCCTCTTCCAAATTTAATTGCATACATACCCATGGCAACCCCACATACATGAGAGAGTGAGAGAAGCCCTATATATGAGAGGTTCAAAGATAAAAGGGGAAAGTGAGTTGTATAGGACACTATGAATGAAGGATAAGGTAAGGTGCCTTGGGGCTTCAGAGGGGCAAGGTCATTTGCAGGATAATAAGAAAAGCAGATATTCCATGGTCCTATGTTTGCACTGCCCTATAGATAGGTCACAAAAATGTTATTTCTGGTAGTAACTCTTGCTATGAGCAAGAACTCCAATTTATATATTTTAAAGGAGAGGTGAAAGCTTCTCTTGAGCCCACAGGGTCTCAGTTGCCTTTAGCTCAAAATAATCCACATTTCAAGGTAGCATATCTTGGGGAGGCCTGCTTCGAACCCCTTCAGACTGTGTTATGTTAAAACATGAATGTTGTAGAGAGTCTGTCTATCTATCTATCCTTATGTAGCTTATCTACCTACCTATAGCTGATTTGAAGATAGCTTTTCTGATTGGAAGATTAAGGTTGAGAACTGAAACCACCAACACTTCCCCACAACTTGGTCATTCAGGAATTAAAATTCCTACTCCCTTCACTCCCCATAATGGTTTACTTTAACAAGACTTTACTTGTCCATTGTCCTCATTGGTGTGGCTTTCAAAGAAACCATCCAGACTTCAATGGAAAACATCAACACACAGTCTGAATGCTAAAATTCTTTGACTGCCTTGCCTCGAAAGTCCTTGCCTTACTATTTTTGACAACACTGGACAGTTGGTATCTTAATCCTCCTACAGTTCTCATCAAGCCCTCTTGCACTGAAAAACCCACCTTAAACTAAATTTTGACTTCTCAATGAGTTCTGACTGTTTCCCTATTGAGACATGACCAAAGTTTTATGGAGATGTGTTCTGCATGGATATGGTAAGCTTATACATAGCTCACTTAGCTTTGTCTGATCCACAGGTTGTGTTTGGGAATATTTGAGAAGCCAGCTTTCAACAAGGTCTATTTTAGTTCTTTCGCCTACAGGAAAATTATGCTTCTAGCTTTCAAGAACATTTACAGAAGACCAATTTGTGCTAGCATCTTTAAAAGATAGATTACTATAACTTCTCCCTGTACACTTAAAAAACAGCTTCATTGTAGTCTTGAGATACATATATATAATAGTTTCAGGAAGTGTGGTGAAGGAACTTTCAGTAATGTGTGGCATATGGTATATTTATTATTTTTGTTGCCACAGCATGGCCAGGATGATCTTCTTTTTTTGCCCCCATGTTCGTTCATGATGAGAACTTTCTCTTATGTCTGACCCTCTGGTGATTCACTGTCGGGTGAGTAACTGAGGTCAGTTGATACCACATGATACGCACTGTTTTTGCACTCTTTCCATGCTGGATTTTGAATAGCACATTCTCTTCAAGTGGCCCTGCTTTGGACAGAAAATGTAGTATACATTGTCCCAGCTTTTATCTTGTCACCCAGTGTTAAGGGAAGGGCCACATTTGAGTCTTTTTTGTTTGGCATGGCATGGGAGTCCCCCAGAAATAACGGTTTACACTAACGCAGAGGTCTGCAAACTTTTCCTGTAAAGGTACAAATAGTAACTATTGTATGCTTTGCAGGCCATATAGTTTCGGTCACAACTGCTCAACTCTGCCATTATAGTGCAAAAGCAAGCATAGGCGATATGTAAACAGATGGGCATGGCTGTTGCAATAAAGCTTTATTCACAAAACAGGCAACAGGACGAATTTGGCCTGTAGTGTGCCAACCCCTGGATCAGAATATGAGCTTCAGAACTAAACAGAGCTGACTTTGTAATCTTATTTTTCTACTTGTTAACTGTGTGACCTTGGGCGAATCACTTTACCTTTGAGCTCTACTTATATGTATGACCCATGGACATGAACTAAGGAGGGGGGGGATGCTGGAGGGAAAGGGGGTGCAGGGTGGAGCGGGATAAAAGGGAGAAAAATAGGAAAATTGTAATAACATAATAATATATACTTGAAAATAAAATAAAATGGAGAATAGCGCTACCTGCCTCGTATGACTACTGAGAAGAATATGATGATATGTGTGAAGCACTTAGCAAAGTGTCTAGGGTTTTTTAAATGCCAAGAAACTATTAAGTATTATTAACCAATCCTCTTGATACTGTATTATTTATTACTTATCTAGCGTACATGCATTTAACCATTTTCTTCATCAGCGTGCAGTGGGTTTTGTCAATTAAGGAGTTGAGTTCCAAGTGTAAAATATCTGAGCATCATACCTGATTTAGTAGTTTTATCTTTATTGTTGTCATATCACTGGGGTTCTATTTGGCTGATAAACAGCACTTTTTTCTCCACTCTCAGCCCCTCGTTTTACCCCCAATGACTGAGATACAAGTGTCAGACTTAGACCGCAAATCAGAATATCAGCTTTATTGTTGCGAAAACTGAAGAATGTGCTTTAATCTGTGGTGCCCCGGGTTTCCTAATATCCTCCTTCATTAGCTCATTGCACACATCCAGTTGTACGCCATGTTGGACAACTTTTTGTCTCTCCCTTTGCCTGAAACAAAACAAACCTGCCTGCACACGCTTTCTGCTTGGCAGAAAACGCAACCAGAATACATGTGTCCTTCAACGAGGCTGGTTCTGAAGGGAAAAGAAAAAGGTCTGAGCTGGACAAGACCACCGCCTTCTCCCACGTCCACAAATAAGGGGAATGAGAGCAGGGAGAGAACTCAGGAGCATTGCTATTGCTGAAGCCTCTTTCTGAGGGAATGTAGAACTCCAGAAACGGAAGATTTCCACTAACACAGAGTACTGAGTCACCCGTGTGCCAGGAAGTGTGCAAGTGGTTCACTTTGACTAGCCTACAAGATCTTTATAACAGCTCTTAAAGACAACATTGCAAGTAAACGAGAGAGAGAAAGGAGAGGGGGAGGGAGAGAGACAGAGAGACTTGTGTGCTCTTAGGATCTTTCAGGAAAGAAGTGTTAGGACCAGGATTCAAATCTGTGTTCAGATCCTGCCTCCAAAGCTCAGGGAGTCCTTCTAGCAAAACTGGACTGTCTGATCTGAAAAGCAGACAGACTAACAACAAACCAAAAGCAGAGCAATAATGCAAGTTAATTCAGCTTAGGTAAGCTCTTATTGCTGCATAGCCATCACTGTATTATTTTCTTGATGATTAAAATGCTTACAGTTAATAAATCCACTCGTAGATTTTCCTGCCACTTAAAAAACAATAAAGGCAATATATTCCCATTAAAAAAAGGAAACAGAGCCACATAGAGCTTCCTTCAATTTTCTGACTTCCACCTCTTTCTTCATACCAACTGGTGGTGCTGAGATTCCATCTACAAATTCCTTTAGCTTCTGTGGATGTAATTTGCTTGGTCTTAGAGACTTAAAGTCACTTAAAGTGGCTATGTGCCTTTCTTACTATCTTCTCAACCATCTTGGGCTATAATTCCTTTTTTTAAATTGGACCTTTCCAACTTGAAGGAGACCAAATAGAAATATTTTAGTGTTTGATCACCTGCTAACATTATAGTATTTAAAGAGTAGGTCTAGCCCATCATTTTCTCTTGCTGCAAACAGTTGAAAGACCCCTTTCTGTCATCTTTCATGTCTTTAGATAGCGTAATTCACTTAGCTTTTCACCCTCCTGGCTATTCTTACAGGTTCTTCTTATTCCTTTTATTCAGCTGCCAGTCTTAAAACACTACATCCTAGAATTGATGCCATTGCAATTCCATGCCGATCCATATGGTACCTTTTGACCCATTTTCAATATATGGTGTTTGCATTGAAGGGCAATTGGAATCAAATTGTTAGTTCCCATAAAAATGGGTCAGATTTTCTGACATTTTGATGAAATGCTATTCCCTTAAATAGCCATACATTTGGACGTTCTATCAACACAACCAACACGATAGCCTTTCAGGATCTGTTTTTACACTTTCAATTCGGTTGCTTTCCACACTGCTACAGGTTCTTTCAAGTGTTATTTTTGCTGGATAATGTTAGTTGTACCAGAGAGTGCTTATGAAAATTTTGGTGGGTTTTAGGAAATTTGGTTTGTGTTGCCCTTTGAACAGAAATTGATGCTGCTGACCCGCCATTAGTAGGAGGCGAAATTTGAGTCATTTCCCCTGTGGAGGTGATGGATTGGGCCGTCTGAGCCGCTGACACTCTCTTCCGCGCTACCCGTCATGACTAATCGTGTGCATTTGCAAGATGATTAGCCAAGGTTAGGGGTACAGTCTGTGATTATGAAACTGATTTTTTTTTCTGTATGTGAAAAATTACTAGCTTACGATAGCATTCAGTTATAATTTTGCTCCATATCTTAACGATTCCTAATAGCAATTCATATTTCTATGACTATTTATGTGTGGTTTGCAACATAGTTCTTGACTAGAGCCCTCTCCCACCCTCATTTTTCTCCCATTCGATGTTTACAGCTTTAAACATGCCAATTTTACTGTTAACGTACCAGAAGTTCATTCATTTGTTCAACAAAATGCATGCTTATTATGTGTTAAGCTGTGTTGTCATGCCGGGGATAGAGCTGTGAATAAATCGGTCCTTTCTGGAGCTTTTGTTGTAGCAAGGGGAGGAGGAGAATACATAAGTATACAAGTAAAGCTACAGGTAAGATGCTAGAAGTAGGGGGCCGGGGAATAAAGTAAGGAAGGCAGCTAGAAAATGCCAGGGAGGGAAATTGTTGATGCTTTAGAAGCCTTCACTGATAAGGAGACAACTGAGCAGAGACTAAAAGGAGTGAAGGAACCACGTGACTATGTGGAGAACGGTCTTCCAAGCAGATGACCCACTAAGTGGGAGTACTGTGAAAAGGAAGCATGCTTGCAGGTTCAAAAACAGCCAGGAGGCCAGTGTGGAACAAAGGCATGAGAGAGAGACTCACGGGAGTTGAAGTCAGAGGATTAAGAAGGAGCCTGGTTGATTAAGACCACATTGGCTATTGCAGGATTTTGGGTTTTACTCCGTATGAACCTGGAAGCCATTGAGTGACTTTAACTGGAGGACTGCCTTGATCTGATTTCTTTGGCAGTCACTTCTGCTGCTGTTTCAGAATAGATTTCAGTGAGATGCATTAGTTATCTATTGTTTTGTTGCGAATTGCCTCAAAGTAGCAACTCCAAACAGCATACACATTTTTCTATCACATAGTTTCCATGGGCCAGGAATTTGGTCATGACTTAGCTGGGGCCTCAGCCTGAAGGCCTCATAATGCTGCAGTCAAGGTGTTGGCTGGGGCCTCAGTAATCTCAAGGTCAACTGCAGCAGGATCTGCCTCCAGTTGTCAGCAGAGCTCAGTTCCTCTGAGCTGTTGGACTGAGGGCCTTGGTTCTTTGTTAGCTGATAACCGGAGTTGATCCTCAGTTCCTTGCCAGGGAGTCCTCTCCATCAGAGCAAGTGAGCATGAAAAGCCAGAGAGAGAAATCTTAGCAAAATAAAAGTCACAGTCTTTTGTGACTTAGTCATGGAAGTAAAATCCCATCACTATTACTGTGTTTGGTTCATTAAGTCATTAAGGCTGGCCACATTCAAGGGGAGGGGATTACTGTGGGGGCATGGCTACCAGGAGGTGGGATCATTGGGACCCGTGTCAGAAGCAGCCTACCATGAGAGACAAGGACAGACACCAGAGATCAGTTAGGATGTCACTGGTATATTGTTAATGGCTATCTATATCTCTGTGCTTATTTGCTTATTTATGGAGTGGGGTGCTACATAGTTCCAAAATCCCTCCTTCTCATGTAGATTCTGGATATATTTTTGAAGTTCAAACTAATATTTATTGAGGCATTGGATATGGAGTATGAGAGAAACATTAGAGTCTAGGATTACTCTGAGATTTGGGGGATGAGCCACTGGAAAGATGCGATTGCCATTTTCTGAACTGGAAAAGACTCTGGGCGGAGAGGAAGGAACCAGGAGTTAGGTTTCGGACACGTGGACTTTGAGATGCCTCTGACATCTGGGTGGAGGTGTTGATTTGACAGTGGTGTGTATGATGCCGGAGCTCAAGGTAAAGGTGTGAGCTGTAAATAAAAATTTGAAAGTCATCATTATTTACGCGGTACTTAAGGTCACAATGCTAGCTAAGGTCCCTAAGTCAGAGTGCGTGCCAGAACTTCTAGAAACTGTGCTACACTGGGAAGGAAAGCGTCTGTGAGAGATTCACGGATGAAGACCAGCTAACACTGTATGGATCTCGGCAGTCACCTCGTTGTCCCAACAAGGACGGCATTTTATACTACGCAAATCTGTCAGCTCCTATGGTGCCAGGCTTCCACAGTAGAACTTTGATTCCACTTTGCATTTTTTTCTATCCAATATATATATATACCCAAACTGAGAGTCTGGATTCTCCAAAGACAAAAGCAAGCCTATACTAATGCCAAATGGAAGTTTGGAAATCATAGATCTTTTGCAAAAGAACTTGGGTTTGGCTGGGGTGGAGGGAGTGGAGGGGGGGACATGCAGACAACTGTAATTGAACAACAATAAAATGATTTGACAATTAAAAAAAGAAAGAAAAAAGTCTCAGTTGCATAGACCACATAGTCAGGTTTGCTCATCAGACTCCCTGGCTCAGTGTCCATTCTGACTCCTTTGTTGGAAAGAATCACCCAGTTCAAGAGTAGGGGATTTCCAAGTTGGCCTAATTATATTGCTTAGGATATATGATAACCTGGATGCATCAACAGACATATCAGGAGCTCGAGTGAGCTGGGAATGAGAGAGCTGAGCTAGCTGCCAGATGTCAGAGTAGCTGATTAAAGTAGCAAGCCAAAAATAAAAGAGGTAAGCCTTTGATCATTTACTGAGATGGTGTCAGCAAGAGGCTAAAACTGGAGAAAATGTTATCTTCTCCTGTTTCATTTCTTTCCATGGAACGGAGCACTGGTCCAGGGCCCCGTGGATCAGTGCAGACACTGGGGACACCCCCCAACAAATGGCTCTGGCATCTTTATGGACCCTGAGTGGTAGAAGGACTAGGAATGGAAAAGTACTGGATGCTGAAAGTGGGGGGAGCTGTCTTCAAGGTTTTCCCCTTGGCTACATAAGAAGGCCTTGGCAGAAGCACCTGAAGAGGACCTCGGCTGAAGACCTCAGATAAAGAATCCCAGGCTAGAGGAGCTTGGGCTAGGAGTGCCGATAAGCACAAGAGCATCATGACCAGTGAGGGGCCTGTGTCCCTGACTGCATTTCCCTTTAGAAGACACTGCAGTACCCTGGGCTGTGCCTCAAGTCCGGGGTGGGGGGAGTACCTTTCCCTGGGAGGCTTGCCGGGTGCGGCCTTTGTAATTGGCTATGGTCAGGCCTGAAAAAGCACACATTTGTTTTTAACTAGGAGCCAGACCTCTCAAGAGGAGAGCAAAATTATTTTTAAACATTAAGACCCTGAGAGTTTTCATGAACACTGCTCAGCGTGGCGTACCTGATATATCAGTTGCATCACGGGTACGTTATCTGTTGTTTGAATACTCCGGCATGTGTGGGTTTCATGCTTCCATGCCAGAAGCCTGTGGGTTCAAAGACTTTTAATTGGGTTACAATTCACATGGCAAAGTAAAGCTCCAGAGGAAAATGGCATGCTCTATGATCCGCAACACGTCGTGCCTACGCAGCTCTTCCAGGCTGCAAATTACAGTGTTCTTTCTACTATTGTTTATTGTTGCTTCTTCATTCATTCACCGAGTCTTTTTAGCTGTAAATTCGGAAGTGCCTCTGCTTTCTAATCTGTCCTTTCTGAGCTCTTTCCTGTGACTTCATCCAGAACCCGAGTATCTCTCACCTGGACTTTAAAACTTTGTCCTAGCTTGTCCCTGTTCTAGATCACCAGTATTTTATTTTGAGGACAAATACTGTCACTTCTTTATAGATCCTAAATGTTTGGCCTAATAAGATAAAGTCATCCAAAAAATGACATCAATACTCCTTTCAAATGACCTTGTGAAGTTTGATGACTGGCAACAGTAAGTTCTGCTCCCCCCGGCCCTCGCAGAGGGCTGGGTACCTCAGCCTTCCTGAGGGCCACGAGACCTCCAGTGCTGATCACAGGACAAGGGTTCGAGGGACTGGGTGTCCTTGGGTGCGCTGGGTATAAAAAGTAAACCCCCCAAATCAAACAACCAAAGTCCTTTTAACTTTTATGTGTTAAAAACTACCCGTGAGTTAAGCGCTGGGACAGAAAATGAGAAAACACGTGAGTGCCGAGGTCGGGGTTTCAACACGCATATTCTGGCAGAACATAGTCCAGTCCGACGGTATGATTTATCTGTGTAAAATCTTACCTGATTTCCAGCTTTTGAAAATTTAATTGGATTTCCTTTTGAGAAACTCTGGTTAATATTTTATAACATTCTTAATTGGCAAATATGAATTTGTATAACATAAAAATAATACCTATTTGTTTATAGATAGGGGCTTCAGAGTTCTACCTTTGGCTTCTTTTTAATTAAAATAGGAATAGAAAATTGTACATATGCTGTATACACACACACACACACACACAAGGGTGGGCGCAAGTAGGTTTACAGTTGTATGTGAAAATTTATTCTCGTATTAGTTTATTATTGTATTATTTATTTGTGTTATTAACTATAAGCCTACTTTTTCCCATATATACACACATACACACACATACACGTAATAAAGGGAGAGGCAAATTATGTTACAGCCACCGCCAAAACAAGGTGCAAATAAAAAATAACCATTAGTCCCTGGCTGGTATGGCTCAGTAGACTGAGCACTGGCCTGCAAACTGAAAGGTCACAGGTTTGATTCCCACTCAGGGCACATTCCTGTGTTGTGGGCCAGGTCCACGGTTGGGAGTGTGTAAGAGGCAACTGGTTGATCACATATCAGTGTTTCTCTCCTTCTCTTTCTCTCTCCCTTCCCCTTCTTCTGAAAATAAAATCTTTAAGAAAAAAGAAAATAAATTTTTTTTAAATGAGCTTTAAGGTCTAAGATTAGAAAGGAATAGTCTTACCCCTGTCCTTTGGGGGCCCCTAAGCGAGAGCATGAACACAGGCCTTTTACCACATTTAAAAGTTATAAATTAAGCTGACAAATTATTGTGTAAAACATGTGCTAATTGCCTACCTGGACAAATACATCACTATAATAAGAAACTCAAGAATAACTTAAACTATGTTTTTTATATGCTTGGAAGCAAAATAGTGAAGACAACTCAATTTGATTATTAATTGGATATATCTAGATGTTATCTGATGGAAGTATGACTGATAAAATAAAATTACATAAATTATTATATATTTATTCCATGAAATTTATTTTTCTTGCCATTTCAGCAGTATCAATAATTATGTTATTATAATCATTTTCCCTTGAATTATACTCTATTAGCAGCATTATATAAAAGTTTAAACAATTCTATTGTATTCAAAATGAATACATTTCAATATATTTTACACAAAACCAATATAAAATGTCAAAAATTTAAAATAGCTTTTGCAAGTTTTCAGTTATTTTTATCTAGTTATTCAAAACTAAAATACAAATACAAATACTAAACATTTTAACTAAAATTATTAAAGTTGCAATTTATTCATTTTTGAAAATATAATTGTCATATTAAATCCATTTACAGAAGTAAAACTATTCACATTCCTTGAATTTGCTGTCCATTAAATTGCTAATGTAAGGATTGCTGTCAAGCTTCACATATATTACATCTTGAATTACATAATGCAAATTTGAGAGCAATATTAATTACTATTACAAAATGTCCATCAGCTGCATGCGAAATGTTGCAAATACTATGCTAATTAATTCCTAAGTGCCTCTTGCAGCGCACACTGGAACACTGACCAGAAACAATACTTTCTCCTGCAAGCACCTGTGGCTTCACGCTTGGAGAAAGGATCTGATAGATGAATTTGTTAACTCTCTTAGAGCAGATCCTTGCTGCACTCTGATGCTTCGGACATCATCAGCTTCACAGTCGCTAATGTTCCTCTCTATCCCTACCAGTAAAGACACCAAGGACGAGCTGTGAAATGTAGTTTCCTAGTCCCTGGACCGTGTTACCACCAGGAGCACCTATGGCAGTGAGGCTGTGGTCCTAAGTGAGGCTGGAGCCCAGGGGCTCTTGGGGGCTTTGGAGATTAGTTTTGTGATTTACAGTCAACTTCCAAACCATGGGACCTAGGGCGAGAGTCTGCACTGCCGAGGCCTAAGGGCGGTACTGGAAGGTACTTTACATTTTGAGGAATGCCCGACTGCACCATTTTGCATTCTCACCAGCAAGATATGAGTGCTCTGATTTCTTTATGTCCTCTCCGACTCTCGTTATTGTCTTTCTTTTTAACTGTGACCACCCTAGTGGGTGTGTGACAGTATCTCCTGGTGGCTTTGATTTGCATTTCCCTAACGGCTAATGATGTTGACCATCTTTTCTTGTGCTTGTTGACCACTTATATATCTTTTGGAAAAATGCTTGTTCAGATCCTTTGCTCATTTTAGTTTAGGTTACTTATCTTTTTGTTATTGAGTTATAAGAGCTCTTTACCAGATGTAAATTCTTTATCAGATATATGGTTTGCATATATTTTCCTCCATTTTGTGTGGTGTCTTTCACTTTCTTGATATGTGTATAACACGAAAGTATTAAACTTTGATAAAGTCTATGTGATGGCTAATGTTACATCAACTTCACAGGGCCATGGGGGGTGCCCGGGTATTTGGTCAAACATGATGCTGGTGTGTCTGTGTGGGTGCTCTGGGGTGGCATTAATAGTTGTATCAGTGGACTGAATAAAGCAGATTGCTCTCCCTAATGTAGGTGCCCCTTAGCTAATCAGTTGAAGACATGGATAGAACATAAAGACTCACCCTCCCTTGAGTCATAGGAACTCCGTCTGCCTGATTGCTTGAGCTGGCACATTGGTCTTTTCCTGCCTTTGGACTTGAACTGAAGCATCAACTCTTCTGGGGTTTCAAGCCTGCTGACTGTGGGACTGGAACTTACATCCTTGGCCCTCCTGGCTCTCCAGTGGGGTCTACATAATTGTGTGAGTCCTTTCCTTTCTATATATACCTTTCTATATATGTATAGAAATTGCTGTCTATATATGGGTATATCCTGTTGGTTTTGTTTCTCTAGAGAACCCTAAGACACTCTAGTTTATTTATTTATTGCTTATAATTCTGCTTTCATATCTAGAAAGGCTTTTCCTACCCCAAGGTCATGAAGATGTACTCCTATATTATCTTCTAAGAAGAATTAGCTCTTCTGTTTAGGACTGTGGGCTATTTTGAGTTAATTTTTGTATATGCTGTGAGGAATGGTTCCAACTTCATTCTTTTATATGTTATCACAAATGGCCCAGTTATCCCAGATTTGTACGTCAGACTATTCTACTCACTACCCCTCAAATTGTCTTGGCACCCTGGTCAAAAGTTAATTAGTGATAGATATGTGTGCTTATTTCTGGACTCTCTGGTATAGTTCCTAGAACCTATATGTCTGTCATTACAGTAACATATCATCTTGATCACTGCAGTTTTGTAGTGATTTTTGAAAGTGAGAAGTGTGAGTGTGGTCATTCAGTCTTCCATCATTGAGCATGATGTTATCTGTGGTTTTACTATAGGTGTCCTTGATTGAATTGAGGAAGCTCCCCCCTAGTTTTAGTTTGTTGATTGTATTCATCATGAGAAATTACTGGTTTTTGTCAAATGACTTTTCTCTGTCCTTGGAGATGGTCATGTGTTTTTTTCCTTTGTTCTATTGATGTTATCTATTATATTAACTGATTTTGTATCTACCTTGTGGCCTGGAAAAGTCTTATTTTAAAATGCTGAGCTTGCCCTGGCTGGTATAGCTCAGTGGATTGAGTGCGGGCTGGGAACCAAAGGGTCCTGGTTTGATTCCCAGTAGGGGCACATGCCTGGGTTGCAGGCCAGGTCCCCGTGAGGGCCATGTGAGAGGCAACCATACATTGCTGTTTCTCTCCCTCTCTTTCTCATTCCCTTCCCCTCTCTCTGAAAATAAATAAAAATAAAATCTTTAAAAAAAAATAAAAAATAAAAAAATAAAATGCTGAGCTTTTTGACAGAAAAATGCTGAAATACAGAGCCCAGCAGAAGTAAGTCCTGCCTGAGTGTGGTTTACAGGGCAATAATGTGGGTGTAATAATTTATAGTTTTACTTTGAACATGTCACCTAAAATGTCATATGGTATACTTGAGTGTGATATTGGTATGTTACAGAATTACATGCTTATGATTTTGTAATAAAAAAGGGGCATTATTTGTGCCAGATCCTGTATATCAGTAATACCAATGACTATTATAATGTAGCAGTCTTATTCCTGCTAAGTGTTTTTTGTTTTTTTTTTCATCCTTGGTAGCAATGAGCCTTCAACCCAAATGAAAACATGATCCAAATTAGAAACCTCAAAATTAAAAATGGAAATAACATGAAAGTTAGCTACTGTGTTAGCTTGGCTTGCTGCAGTAACAATGGTACCACAAACTGAGTGGCTTAAACAACAAGAATTTATTGCCTCACAGTTCCAGAGGCTGGACTTCCCAAATCAGGACAAGGTGTTGGCAGGGTTTGCTCTATCTGTGGACTTGGGAGGAGGAATCTGTTCTTTATCTGTACTGCACCTTCCGGTGTTATGCTGGAAATCTCTGAGTTTCTTCAGTTTATACAGGCATCACCCTGACATTCACATGGGGTTCTCTTGCCATGTGCCTGGTGTCTGTCTCCAAATTTCTCTTTTTTATAAGGAGCCCAGCTCCATGGGATTAGGGGAAGTCATCGAATGACTTCATTTAGCCTGATTACCTCTGTAAAGAGCCTCTCTTCAGATAAGGTCACCATCTAAGGTACTGCAAGTTTGGACTTGAAGGCAGAAATGGGGCAGGGTGCAGTTGAACCCTAGTAGCTGCCTGTTTTCTAAAGCCTTCATGTAGAGCCTTAAAATAGACCTTAAAATAATAAACTTGAAATGACATCTCCATAACTGCAGTATTCTTATTCATGAAATAAGGTTGAAATATGACTAATTGTTTCTTATTTGACTTTTCTAATTTGATGCTAGGAAAATTCTAGATTAGACCTAACTACCATCTATTCCAAAACCCATTATTTTCTGCCGTGGCTGTGACAGAAATCTCTATAAAAGTAAAGCCTTTAATTATGAAATTCTAGGATGCCAGGTGTAGTATTTGTGGTTTAATTAAGTAGCTTTTTTGACATTAGGAAAGGAAAGGAAAAGGGACAAAAAGAAAGTGAAAAGTAAGAGGAGAGAAGGAGAAAGCATAACTGCAGCAGACAGAGGAGAGAAAGAAGAGGAAGAGACACTCATTCTGATAGATTATTTCTTCCCTGGTGATATGACTGTCAGAGACAAATGATAAGAATTACCATAGATTTTAAAGTCGGATTCAAACAAAACTCTAATATATCTGTGTTCCGCATGGATAAGGCTTTTAAGATTTTTATACATATATGAATATATTTAATTTTGGGGTTTTAGGTTGTTCTCAGAAAAGAGTCAAATCTTTTGCATCTGTTTCCAAGATGAACATATTCAACTACTCTGACATTAACCTAAATGTTGTATCTTCTTCCTCCATTAAACAAATTATATTTGAGCTTTTCTAGTAGATGTCTAAGTTTAGCAATAAAAACATAAAAAACACCAAATAATTATTTAGAAAATTTTGATTGGAAATTGAAGAACTAGGGCAGTAACTTAATATTCTAATTATGAACAATTACATAACTAAGAGAATTTTATTGTTCCAATCATGTGCATGTAAATTAATTATGTGAACTAATCTGCTAAATGAGATTAATGATCATTTATGGGACATTAATTTAAAT
The DNA here is from genome assembly GCA_004026765.1 of Micronycteris hirsuta. Classification (NCBI taxonomy): domain Eukaryota; kingdom Metazoa; phylum Chordata; class Mammalia; order Chiroptera; family Phyllostomidae; genus Micronycteris; species Micronycteris hirsuta. The sequence continues at coordinate 47,931 of PVJI01009586.1, forward strand.
GACTGTCCAAAGCATGACATTCTACAAAGAGTCAATTTCTTTATATAACTTTTAAGAGATGAAAATGTGTTAGACTATGTAAATTTACTTAATTTTAGAATTGTACTTACTAGCTACTTGAAATGATTTTGAAATAATATATTCTCATACTTTGCTTTTAATATATGCATTGAGATTTTTTTTCTTGTCATTTTTGGGCAGTTAACATTATTTGTTCATTATAGGAAAGCATACATTTATTTAAAAGAATGTCTCTATTGAAAATGACTGTTCAGAGGTTCACAAAATTCAGGTGCTAAGCTCAGCCCAGAAGGCATGCACATTTTGGGAATGTATAAATTACTAATTTGCAAAACAATAGGTAAAGCTAAGATATGTATAATACCTACATTTAAAAAAGTATAAACAAAGTAAGGTTGTTCCTGAAAATATTCCTCATACCTAACAGATTTTTAGAAAATAAAATTTGAAGCTTTAGGGCAATAACTCAGGGTAGTAATAGGATTATGATCCTTGTTATAATTTTTTAATCTTACAATTGACTCAATTGTCATGCAATAAATCTTGTAGACCATTAAATTAATTTTCTCCCTTTTCATAGGCATGTAAGAGTGTCCAGTTACTAACTGCTTCTTACTGGAGGATAAAGTAGAAAGGAAGACATATAGTGTTAGGTAGGTATTAGCTAGTTCCTTTTCATCTTCACAGAAACACAATGATGTTAATAGAGCAAGGATGCTTGTCTAGTTTATAGGTTCTGAAGGACCCCCAATCCATTTTAAGTTATTCATGCATTTGTAGTATGTTTATGTGGAGAGCAGGGCCAATAAAATGGCATTGGTCTGATCAAGATAGCATAAAGTATATAAAACAAAGTGGAGTCACTCATGTCAACCAAGATGGCTGCCAGTCAGTCATGATGCTTTGGTTCAAGAGGGAAACTACCTAAGTCACACTTGACGCATCTGACCAGGAGACACACACAAGATAACTGCACACATGACCAGAACAGCCCTATCTGCAGAGCAGGACCACCCACAGATAGGGTCCTGAGGAAGTTCCCCACTTGCCAGCAGGGGTGTCAAGACACTTATCAAGAGACCCAGAAGGTGGAGTGCACCACTCTCAGGGTATAACTGAGGCAGGCCCCAGACCACTGCTGAGACAGCCGAGCTCCACACACCAGGGTGCTGCTCCACACCACGCTGATCTCCCTTGGCATGGGCTGCTGGGGGCCCTGCCCTGCTGGACTCAGTACTTGTTCTGTCCTGCTGCCCACCTGGCTCCGGAGACCCTTCCTTGTAAGACGCTGACAGCTCCCTTGCCCACCGTGCTCTCTCCCAGACCTGCAGACTAAGACTCCGGGATTTGGGTTTGATATCCCCCAATTCTCTTGTGCGATGTTAGCATTGATTGTTTCTGAGTGATCAGTATTGTTATTAGGTTAGTATGGATTATCTAAGCATTAAATCTGCATTAATAAAGGCTGAGTGAACCTGTGTTAATAGAGCCAAGTGAATGGCATAGTCACTTCTGTTGGCTCCCCGTTATTTCTCGGTGCCAGGTCACCTGTAGGTCTGGTGGTTGTAGAGGCAGCTGGGCGTTTTCGGTTCTGAAGGCCCAGATCAGATGATCCAAGCAGGGACTGATGGCTGGCTTACAGGAAAGACTATATTGCGAACATACACTCACTACAGTTTATAATCTTACCTTTTATATAACTAAAATTAGCTGTTCTAACAGTTACATCCAGTGTGTTTGCTTTTACTAATTTCTGCATTTGTTTTACCTAAATGATTTACTCTGGTGTCATGAACCCAGTTTTCTGAGGTGAGATTTCCATCTGAAGATTTAGGGATTTGTTATGGACTGAGTTGTGTTCCTAACTTCATAATCCCTGTTGTGACTGTATAAGCGGGGATTCCCTAAAACCCCAGAATTATATTCTAGAGGGTGGGCCCCTTGTTGTACAGGCTTCCCCCGCTGGGTGGGTGTTCTAGGAACACATCTGTATCAGTGCACCAGCTAGTGTTGTGAGAGGCTGTGTTCGGCTTCAGCATTTTTTTAAGACTCTTTCAGCACATTTGCCCATTTCAGGATGAATGATTTACAAGTGCACCTGCCCACATTGCACTAAGTGTTCAGGAGTTTTTGACCAAAAAATGCCATAACCCCCATGCCCCACCCTCCCTATGCACCTGATCTTGCCTTCAGCGACTTATTTTGTTTCCCAGTTGCAAATAATCCTTAAAGGGAAATGTTTTGCCTAAGTGGAAGAGGCAGAAGTACTAAAAGGAATCAAAATCAACAAGTTGAAAAACTGTTTTGAACAGTGGAAGAAATGTCTTGATAGGCGTATTGCATCAAATGGAGACTGCTTTGAAGGGCACTGAAGTAAACATAGAAGAATAAATACAGGATTTTTTAATAAATAAATTCCAGGGTTTTTTTAGGTCCCTCTCACATTTGGAAATAGTGCCTTTGAAGAGGGAATGAAGGTAAAATGGGCTTGTAAGAGTGGGGCCCTAATCCAATATAAATGTTCTCCTCAGAAGAAGACACCACATGTCCAGGTGCCCAGAGCCAAAGCCACGCGCAGATGGGGCTGGGTGATCATTCCCAATATAACGGAGGCCTCAGCAGAAGCCAAATTCACAGACGCTTTGTTCTCCGACTTCTAGCCTTTTCAAGAATTGTGAGAAATACATTTCTGTTGTTTGAGGCACCCCTGGTGTTTCATTATGGCAGTTTTAGCGAACTAATACAGGGACATTTTCAGAAAGTGGCTATGATGTGATTAGAAGTATGAATTCTAGATGTCTTACTGCCTGAGTTAAAATCCCCACTTCACTTCTTACTAGTCATGTGACCTGGGTGTGTGCTTAACCTGTGTGTGCTTGTCCTCCCTGTCTGGAAGGTGAATATAATGGTACTAATCTATGACACGTGGAGTTGTTGAAGGATATAAGTAAACTATATATATATGTGTATGTGTGTGTTTACACACACACACATATTTTTACTTCCTGGAGCATAGTAAGTCCCATGCAAGTGTCCACTATTTTATTTCATCTTTTTCCTCCTTTCCTTCTCCTCTTCTTCCTTCTTTTCTGTAAGGGACATAACTGTACACAAATAAGCTCAAAACTGAGAACTATTGTAAAATCAAGGATTTCTAAGGAACACAGCCATTTGCCAAAGGTCTTGCTCAATTTATAAATTAACTTAGAATTTTTCTATCAGAGCTTTAAAAAAGGCATTGAAAAGCCAAAACAAAGCTCAGCTCTTATTAAACAAGGGAACAGAATTCATACACCCAAAAATATAACATCCAAAAGGTCCAGTATACTATGAAAAATTCCTAAACATTCCAAGAAACAAGAAAATGTATTTCATAAAGAAAGAAAAATCACTCAATAACAACAAACAGAGGTTTGACAGGGATGAGGGAATTGCAGACAAAAATGTCAAAACAGCCTGGCTGGTGTAGCTCAGTGGATTGAGCGCGGGCTGCAAACCAAAGGGTCACCAGTTCGATTCCCAGTCAGGGCACATGCCTGGGTTGCGGGCTAGGTCCCCAGTAGGGGCCGAATGAGAGGCAACCACACATTGATGTTTCTCTCCCTCTCTTTCTCCTTCCCTTCCCCTCTCTTTGAAAATAAATAAATAAAATATTTTTAAGAAAAGTCAAAACACTAATGGAATTATGTTCAGGTATTTAAAAGATGATGTGAACAGGAAAAGAGAAATGGAAGTTTTACAATGGACAATTTAGAAATGAAAAGCGAAATCTCTGAAATGAAAATTTCAATGGATGAATTTAACAGAGAAAACTACAGAAAGAACAATCAGTGAACTTAAGATTTTATAATAGAATATATAAAAAATAAATCACATAGAGAAAAAATAAACTGAAAAATAAAAAGAACAATGTCTCAGTGACCAGTGGAAAATATTGAGCAACCTAACATTCACTAATTGAAATCCTGTAATGGGTGGTGGGGAGTGTGTGACAGAAAATATACTTGAATCAATAAAGGTTGAAAATTCCAAATAGGATGAATAATATAAACACTCAGCCCTAAAATCTCAGTGAACCCAAAGAAAGAAATAACCTACCACCTCATTAATGCCAAGGTACATCATAATCAAATTGCAGAAAGTAGGGAAAAAGAGGTAACCTTGAAAGCGGTCTGAGCAAAAAAGATACAGTCAATGCAGTAGAATAAAGGTAAGACTTATCAAAAACTATGCCAGGCAGAAAACAGTGGACTGGCTTCTTTAGAGTGTTGGCAGAGATTTTCAACCTAGAAATCTATATCCAGTGAACACTCCCCTTCGAAAGTGAAGGGCAGAATAAAAGCCTTTTCTGGATGAACAAAAGCTGAAAAAACTCGTTATAGACAGACATGCACTATAAGAAATGTTAAATGGTATCTGGTAGCTTCAGCATGGGTGCCAGTCACCAAAAGACCAAGGCGTGGTTAGAGGGTTGGAACTTCAGCCCCACACCTCAGACCTCAGAAGGGCAGTGGGGTGGGAGCCTGGGTGAACCCCTAAACGTCAGGGGTCAGAGAGCTTCTGTACTGGTGAACACAGACGAGAAGTGCCAGGAAGTGGTGCACCGAGAGAGGACATGGAATCTCTGCACCCTTTCCCCCGTACCTGCTCCATGCATTTTTCCCATTTGACTGTTCCTCAGTTGTATGCTTTAAAATAATCTTGTAATAGTAAGTAAATTGCTACTCTGAGTTCTCTGAGGAATTAGAGCAAAGTATTGAACCTGAGGAGAGAGTGTGGCAACCTCTGATTTGTGACAGGTCCGTCAGAAGTCCAGAGGCGTTTGTGATTGGTATCTGAAGTGGGGGATGCCTTATGGGACTAAGTCCTTAACCTGTGCAGTCTACACTAATTCTAGATAGTCTGTGCCAACACTGAATCAAAAGGTAGGACAGCCAGGTGGTATCTGGAGAGGTGGAGAACTGGTCAGTTTGGGGGAAAGAACCCACAGACATTTGGTGTCAGAAGTGTGAGTAGAGAGAGTTCGTGCCTAGCATTTTCTCCAACCAAAACAAAGGTAAATGAGAAGCCAATCATAAAATACATCTGAAACATCCCCAAGTATATGGAAATTCAACCCATGAGTCAAAGAATAAATTACAGAGAAATTAAAAAATATTTTGAATGGAATGAAGAAGGAAAAAGAAAGGCATAGCAACGTTTGTGAGCTATAGCTAACACAGCATTCACTATGACTTATACAGTTACTAGGAAAATAGAAAGTATAAAAATAAATGATATAAGCTTTCACCATAATAACCTAGAAAAATAAAAACAAATTCAACCAAAAGTAAGCAGAAAATAAGTACTAAAGGTAAAAGTAAAAATCAATGAAAAATTGAAACACCAATGAAGCCAAAAATTGGTTATTTGAAAAAAAATCTGAAAAAATTGAACTGCAAGCTAGACCAATTAAGAAAAAAAGAGAGACAACCTAAAACACTAATATAAGGATACAGACATTGAATCAAAAATAAAGAAATATTATGAATAGTTTATGTCAATAGACTAAACAACCTTGGCAAAATGGACACATTCCTTGAATACATGTTACCAAAACTGATTAGAAAAGAACAGAACACTTCCTTGAATTTATAATTAAATGCCTTCATATGGTATGATACACTATTATATCATACTATATCATCACATAATACTTTATAATTAAATGCCTCTCCAAAAAGAAATCAATCTCCAGACTTAGATCTCTTCACTGGTAAATGCTGTCAAACATAGAAGAAAATAATACTTTCAACCTTATAAAAAAATAACTTTGATGAAAGAGGATGAGAGAATGCTTCCTAAATCATTTTTGGAAATCAGCATTACCATGATACCAAAGCCACACAATGTTGTCACAAGAAAGAAAACTACATTCCAGTCTTCATCCTGAGAAAAGACAGGAAAATTTTCAAAAAATATTAGCAAATTGAATCTAGCAATATATGAAAGTACAATATAGCATGACTCAAGAATGCATGATTGATTTAATGTTAAATTATTAACAAAATTCAAAGAGAAGTACTGCATAATCATGCTATTAGATGTAGAAAAATTTTTATGAAATGCCATTTTATGATAAAAATACCACATCAAATTTGAAATAGAAGTAAACTTCCTGATCGAAGGCATCTGCAACAAAACTACTGACATCATTAATGGTAAAAAATACACATACACAAAATCTTAAGATTGGAAATAATATGAGAATATACACTTGCCATTTCAATTCAACATAGTATCGGGAGGACAATACTAGTCTGTGAAACAAGGAAAGAAAATAAATCAAAGGCATATAAATCCGAAAAGAAATATGAGCCTCACTTCACGATATTGAGATGATGCTCAAGTGGTAACTTGCAGGTACAAAGTTGTAAGCCATTTATCAAAAAGGTTGTAGAGCTAATAAGTGAATTTAGCAAATTCTCAGGATACAAGTTAAATTAAAACAACAATTTTATCTTTATAAAATTGTAAAGAAGAATTGGAATAAGAATGTCGTTTACAAAAGCATCTGAAATCATGTAAGCCTTGGGGCATATCTTTAACCAGTGAGTTTCGCTAGTTGGGTAAGATAGAAAGGCGTGACACAAAAAGCAATTATATTTTTAAATACTAGCAATGAACAATTGAAATAGAAAATTTTAAATTACTATTTTGAGAAGCATCCTAAAACGTAAACGTTTGGGCTTAAATTTAGTAAATCGCCTGCAAGCGCTGTGCAACAGAAGAGCACTGGTGAGGGAAATTAAGGAAGACAAAGCACATTGAGAGATGGATCATATTCATGGGTAGAAAGGCTGAGCACTGTTGAGAGTTCTTTCCAAATTTTCCTTTAGATTCAGTGCAATTATAATAAAAAATCCCAGAATGCTTTTTTTTTGGGTAGAAAGAGGCAAGTTGATAGTAAATAGTATGTAAAAAAAGAAAAAGGAGCTAGACTAGCTCTCCCCGAAAACATCTTGAAGGAAAACATTGCAAAATTTGTATTATCTGATGTGAATATTCACTGTAATGCTATAGTAATCAAGATAGTGTGGTATTGACATTAAAATGTAAAAATAAATTAATAGAGTAGAATAGAGTTCAGAAATATGTCTAAGCTCATATATAGTTAATTAACTTCCAACTATTGGCCAAGTACTTAAGGAGAAAGAATCGTCTTCTCAGTAAACGGTGCTACAATAACTGGATATTCATAAGGAATAAATAAAACCTTACCTTTATCTCATACCATACATAAAAATTCACTAGAAGTAAAAATAACTATAAAGAAATTTATATAAATATAATTGAAACATTAAATATAAAGCTATAAAAGTGAAATCATACAAAACTCTTTCTGATCTTGAAATATACAAAATATTTTAGGTAGGTAGAACACAAAAATCATAAAGTATAGGAGAAAAAGTACCTAATAAATTGAACTTCATAAAAATTTAAATTTTTTGCTTTTGGAAAGATACTAGCAAGAAAATAAAAAGACAAGCCATAGAGTGGGAGGGAAATTATTCTCTATATTTTTCCATATCTATATCCAGACTATATTCCATATATACATGTGTCTCCAGAAAATATAAAGAACTCCTATAATTCAATAATAAAAAGATGAATAGTAAAAGATGTCTGATATACCGTGGGCCAAAAATGTGAACAAACACTTTGCAAAAGAAGATAGAGCAAAGTCCCCAAGTCCATGGAAAGGTTTTCAGCATTGTTAGTTATCAGGGAAATGCTAATTAAAACCATCATGAAAGACCACTCACTATAGTCATCCAAGTGGCTAAAATTAAATAGGCTAACAATAGCAAGTGTAAGCAAGAATGTGAAACAGCTGTTACTTTCATATGTTGCTAGAGAGGATGTAAAATAACACAGTGTGAGAAACTGCCAATTCTCCAAAAGTTACGTGTGTGTTTACTATAGGACCCAGCAGTTTCACTCCTGGGATGTGGGGCTGAAAGTGACGAGCTTTGAACCGAAGTTTGTCCTTCCTGGCCACTAGCCTCTCATGCTGAAGCTGTTGAGGGCCTACCAAGAGTAGTCTCATCATAACGAATAATATGTCGCTCTTGTCACTCATGAACTTCCAAAGGTTTTAGGAGCTCTGGGCCAGGAATGGGCAATGAAGACCAAATACAGATTGCTTACTATATCACAGTGTCATAACTGGGTGTTCATTATATTAATGTCTACAGTACAGCGGGGAGGGGGGGACATAGTAGGTTTACAGTTGTGAGTATGCCAAACAAAGTTTATTCCTGTGTTATTTATTAATTAGTGTATTATTTTCCATATGAACAACTGTGAACCTGCTTTTGCTCACCCCTCTATTTGTAAGGATGACATATTTCATAATGAACTATAGAAATACCAATAAAGCAGGAATTGTTTTAATTCATCAGATAGGGCAATAATTCCTTGTGAACAACATATAAAAAAAGTGGGATCAGAAGCCTGTTTCCTGGAGGGCAAGCAGCCTCGGTGGCACAATTGCAGCTGAGGGTTGTACTGGAGAGTTGATTGTTTTTAGATGTATTCAGCCGCTGGTAGCACAGAATCTCACTAGATCACTGAATAATTAAAGACAACGATTTCCCAAGTCCCTTGGTCTCATTGTTCCACAATCTTAAATTCTTTATCGGATCTATTAATCACTTTTAATAATCTCTTGTCCTTTGCCCATGTTTCTGACTCTCTTTTTTTCTCTAAGCATGTGAAAGATTCTCACTTTATGTTCTCTATCTTATTATGCAGTTTTGTGGAGCCATTAGGAGTTCAATTGTGCGGTGTTCTATTTATTCTTGTTTGCAGTTTTGCTGTGGAGTTTCTGATAATAATAATAGTGAGCTTGTGTGTGCAGCTTTTGTCTAGTGTTGGGTTCCTGAGCTGGTGCCTTTAAAAAAAGAAGCCCCAGTTTGTGGTGTTTTCCAATTTCTGTGGTGTAAATACTCCCAGAGCCTATTTAAGCTACCAGATCAGTTGGGAGGAGAGCAATATAATCATGTCTTGAAAGTCGCCCTGTCGGCTCACTTCTCTTCTCCGTAGACTTCTCCGTAGACTTCTCTTCCCCTAAATAACTCTCAAGTGCTCAATCCTTCTAGGGGTTTGTCTTTGCTTTTGATAGGGACTCAGAATTGTTCTCCATTTCAGGCCAATTTAAATTAATTTCTTAAGTGGTTTTTTTTTTTTGGAACATGACGCTAGTTTTGAATTGGACCACAATTCCATTTGAAGACTGCTTTTCTTAACTGCTTCATTTAAAGCCAGAAAGCAGTTCCCAGTCATATCCCTCTTCAGGGCTAACATTTTTCTATTCAGTCTCTCCTGTGGGACACACTCCTTAGGCTCTGAGCTTTACTCCGCATCTTCGTTCCAATGCCCCGTTTTGTGAAGGCCCAGCAGTTCCTCTCAGCCCTGAAAAGCCCAGGCTCTTGCCCTTTGGAGCGGGGTCCTTGGGCAGCTGCCAGGTTTGCCCCGCCAGCTAGTCCAGATCTATGCAGGGCGCCTTTGCTTCTGAATATTGTTTATCCTCTTGTGAGCTCAGCTATTCATTTAAAGTAATTTTTAAGTGTTTTATCCAGTATTTTATTATTCTGCAATGAGAGGCCTTTCAGGATATATAGGTTGCAGCATTGCTCAGCAGAGTTCTCGTTTTAAATACCTGAAATTCTATCTACTTTGTCTGGTTATCTGTTTCTATGGAACAAATATAGCAAACTTTGTGGTTTGTAAAAACAGTTTATTATGTTTGTGATCCGTGAGTTGGGAGTTTCTGCAGGGCTCAGCTGAGTGCTCCTTCTACTCTGTGTGGTACCGACTGGGTTCCTGTAGTGGTTTTTAGCTGGAGACTAGTCTAGTCTGGAGAGTCCACGGAGGGTTTCGTGCTCCTGTCTGGTGCCTTGTTGGGGACAGCTGGCAGTCTGGGCTCAGTAGGTTTTTCCCTTCACATAGTCTTAGGGCTTATTTTCCTAATCTTCCTAGCTGAGTCATCAGGCTGCTTACATGCTATCCGAGGGTTTCAAGAACCGGTGTTCCAAGAGGCCAGGAAGTGGACAGTGCTGATCTCTAGTTCTGGAAATCAGCACATTGTTGCTTCCAGCATATGCTGTTGGCCCAAGAGCCCTTCCCCAACCCAGATTCCAAAGGAGGAGGCCCTCCTGCCTGTGGGAGGGCTGCCAGAGAATTACCGACCTGATTTGATCTACCACATTACCGGACTAAATCTTTAAGCCTTTTTTGATTTGTTACACTAATTCTACTTATTTTTGTTGCTGCAGAAACAGAAATTAGATTAAACTGGCACGTTCAGGGCTCTCAGGGAATTGATGTTCTCAGCCACCGATTTCCACTGTCATATCGAGGCATCCGTGCTCCTCTCCCCGGGATGACATTTTCATTTTGTGAAACGGTTCGCCTGAAATTAGCATGGAAGCAATGGGCCACAGAGGTTTTCTAAACAATTGACATTGTATCACCCACATAAAACCAATTAAAAGACGTGATTGTTTGTATCAGCATGAAGTTTTAAAATACTGGTTTTTAGTTTAGTTGGTTTTGATAGTTATGAAAGGAGACTATTTTGTGACAAATGTCTGCAGTTGATATTTAATATTCACTATTGTGCAATAAACATTTCAGGGAGCTATATTTTACTTTAATAAAGGAAATATAAATTAAGGTATTTCAGGAATTTTTAACATATCTTTATTGTCATATTATTAGAACAATACTTGGATACTGTGTTTCCCACTTAAAGAATCATTTATTTAAAAATTAGGAAAAGTTAGTCCTGGCCGGTCACTCAGTCAGTTAGTGCATCAGGTACATATAAGAAGCAACTAATGAATGCATAAGTAAGTGTAACAACAATCAATGTCTCTATTTCTCTATCCCTTTATCAATAAATAAAAATTTAAAAATTTAAAAATGTACATAGCAGTTATGATTTCGCTCCTAATTGTCCCGATGTGGCGGACTGTGACTGAGATTGTTGGTGGCCCATGAACACCTTCCCTTCTCTTCGCGCGCAGTGCAATGGCACGCATCCGCGTTCATCTTCCCAGTGGCGTGGTATTTCTATTTATACTGTTTATTCCACTGTTGTCTACATTCCTCCATCAATGGCCATTGAGGTTGTTTTTGTAGTTTGGCTGTTATGAAGAATGTGGCAATGAACATGTGATCGTAGATATTTATGTGTATCTACCATTCTATCTGTCTATCTATCCATCCATCTATCTACAATGAGATATTTTTCAGCCTTACAAAGGAAGGAAATCCTACCCCTTGAATCAACATGGATGAAGACGGAGGGCCTTGTTCTAAATGGTGTAAGTCAAACACAGAAAGATGAGCACTGCACAGTCTCACATGTGGCGCCTAACACAACCTGTTTCACAGAAGCAGAGAGCAGAATGGTGGTGACCAGGGGCACGGTGGAGGGGGAGGGGGGAGATGCTGGTCACAGTTAAGTTGTGTAAGATGGGTACTTCCGGAGATCTGATGTCCACCATGGTGGCTGTAGATAACAGTGATGTATTTACTGTGTACTTGACATTTGCTAAGAGGTGGATCTTAACCATATTCAACACACACACACACACACACACACACACACACACACACACGCAAATGGTAACTGTGAGGTGATGGATTTGTTAATCAGCTTGATTTTGGTGATTATTTTACAATGTATACGTATATCAAAACACTGAGTTGTACATTTTAATCACATATAATTTTTACTTGTCAATTTTATCTCTATAAGTCTGAAAAAAATGAATTTGGGCCACTCTGTGGGGAAAATATATCACGTTTAGCCCCGCTCAGTGACAGGACCCAGGAGCGAGGTCGTTCTGGGATGCGCCCTTGTGCCCAGGAGCGCGGGACCTTTCGGAGAAATCGTTGATTCCATGTCTGGGTCGGTAGGTTCAGTGCGAGGCTGGAGCATCTCGTTGTGCCAGAAAGCTGGGAAGCTTTTGAAGATTAATGGTGTTATGTCAAGAGACTGCAGGAACCAATTTAAAGTGTACTTGAGACAATTTGAGCACCAAAAGGAGGATAATGGCTCCGGTCAATTGGCACAGTGTAAATCTGAAAAATAGTTGCTAGATCATTTTGTACAAAAGAGGAAAGCTAACTTAAAGTGTTAAGTCTTCTTCAATCGTGTTGGTGTTGTTGACTAATTGATTGTATTGGTAAAGAGTATAGAAACAAAAAATGCAAATACTTCAGGTAAATGTGTTTTCTGACTCAAAGGGAATATGAGTAGAATGATACTGTTAAGTTCTGATCTTAAACAGTAAATTGTGTATGCATACACATGGATCAGTAATGTATAGTATTTTTTGTTAGTGTTTTTATCTTAAAAGCTCTGCCTGTCTGATATTGTATATTCTTTTATAATAATAAAAGGGAGAATTTGGTCTAATGGAGTACCATCTTTAACTGGAAATGACTATTTAAATAGGATATCCAGATGTATGATTTTGAGAAATAATCACATACAGTTATATCTCATCTAAGATATTCACAAGCTTTGTTTATTTAATTTAAAAGAATCATTAAACACCCGGGAAAGTTCTGTTCCTTGAATTGGCCACTTGAAGTATTTAGGAGGGAAACATTTGCAGCGATTCAGCTGCGCATGTCCTTCCACCACAGACTGTCATCCCTTCACATTGTCACCGTATTCTGTTCCCTGACACTTAATTGCTTAGCCTCATAAGCTACAAATTGGAACCCTGTTTGTTAAAAGGCTACTTACATACAGATTACTTACTCTTCCCTGCTCACAGGCCTTAGCTGGACCCACGTAAGCATCCCTCAGCCTCAGTCCCGGCTCCTTGTCCCAGTGGTGCAGGCATTCCACTGAGTGACACACTTGGGGTGACAGAGCAGCAGCAGCATTAGCAGTCACAACAGCTTGTTTTCCCAATGACGGGTCCCTCGCTGTGCACTCTGTCCCATCTGTGCCACTTACATTACTCATAAAGCCGGGGAGCCAGTACCAATGCAGCAGTGTTCCGTTGAGGGGTGGGGGGCCCTTGCTCACTTAGGAAATAACTATGAATTTTCTATCCAGGGGCAAAGTCCATGTCCTGCTGTTCTCTTCCTGCTCTTTAGATGGGCCCACACCTCCCATTAGTATCAGAAATAACTCATTCTAGCAATAGGGTTATTGCTGGGACTCATGCACCTACCTTTAGATCAAATTATGGGACACAATTTCCACATGTATGTGAAATCCTAAATATCAAAATCAAACTTTTTTTTTCCTCCAAAGGAGAGAAGGAAAAGTATGATAAGGAAAGACTAAGTAACTTCCCAGTGAATGAGGGTGTAAGTGGCCGGTGACCCTCTAGTGATCGGAGGGACCTGTGAGCTGCAATTCTGCCTTCTGGGGGACTCAGGCCACTGAGATGGTCATGAATAGCCCGCAAAGGCTCCAGCTCACATTATGACTCTTTCTCCCCAAAGCGGAGAACATGGACGTGTCGTTTACAGAGACTTATTCTACGGGTGTGTGTGCTGCCAGCTCAGTAACACTCCACATCAACACATTCTTTCCAATCGGAGACTGGATCTGCATAAAGAAATTCCGTACTAAAAACTACCTCGTGCCTGGATGCACTGTGCCCTGTGAAATTCCCCTGACCACCTGTATGGCAGAACCATGCTTGGGGTCGCCCTTGTGTGCCCACACATCTCCTCATAAATCTCCCCAGACTATGCCAGAGACCTGTGGACTCTATGTCTTAACTGTGTCAACATGACCACAAAACAGGGTGGATTTCTTTAAATCACAGATACCCCTGAAGATTCGGAAACCCCCAAAGGAACTCCTAATTTTCACCATTTTGTGGCAGCCTCAGACTTAAAATAGGAAAAGGCAATTATCTTGGGGCGTTCTTCTCTGGCCGAGGGGAGACCGCAACAGAACAAACCATCGAAGATCTGGGAAATAGCAGAGCCGTAACCTCAGGGCCAGCACTGCAAACTGGAAAGCCCCTCAGCTGGCTCTTCCTTCCCTGACTCTCCCTGTATTCACCGCCCTCCAGGGGCACTTAAAGAAATAACGAGCAACTTCGGACAAATAGTGAACACATCATTACAACATTGAGAAGGCAGATTTATAGCCTGGTAAACATCCAAGGAAAAATCGGTCAATTTGTTCCTCCAGAAAGGAGCACGTGGATGAGGCACTCACCCCACCCCAATCAACAGGAATTCTTGCCGCACATTCTAAAGGTTAACATAAAATCTCAATAATAAATAAAATCCTTGATTTTATACCTCTGCACAAACACCATAATCCTTTGGAGAGCCCACATATTTTACCCGATAAATATCGTGTATATTATTAATAACACATTCCAGTGGCTTTTTACATGGCCTTTCAAAGCGCATCTTTCTCTCCGCTGCTGAACATCAAAGTGCCCCATCTGCCCTGTCTGATTGGCAAGAGGCCCTTCCTTCCCTGCTGACCACAGGCAACCTTGGAGGGGCTCGTACATGTGTTTAGGCGTAAATGAAAGCTTTCTTTTGTACGTGTTGAAACATTGACATGTGGCGGACTGCAGCCACAGTGTGGTGAGGTTTCTTCTTCATTCTTGCAACAATGTAATGCTTGTAAGTAGCCATGCCTTGAATTAAAATCCTGAGTCTTTTTTTTTATAGCTTTTGCTCCCAACCATAATTAATATCCTCTTTTTTTCCAACTTTTGTCATCGCACACCCCTTCTGCTTATCGCTTTCACCTCTCAAATTCCCTGCTCTCCAGCTTCTTTATCTGGTTCGCTAGACTTTTTCTTCTCCTTCCACATCTCCCTCCTAGTCCCTGGTTATGTAAATCCCCAGTAAGTCCTTTTTCTCTACCTAAGACCATCTCATCTCTTTCTGCCCATTCCCAGGTTGGTTTTAAATAAAATTCTCTACTTGGGGTTTTTTGGACCACCCAATTTCAACCAGCTCAGGCTGCAGAGCAGTGTGAGAACTGCTATGGTTAACATTTCTTAGGAGGAGTTTTCCCCTTTGCTAGTGAGGCAGACTTCAGACAGACATTTTTCTGGTAGACTTCTGAGGGTATAGAATAAAAGTTTTATTTCTAGTTCATCCTTATTTTGAAAAACAAGGCCTCTTTGGGGTTCCAGCCTTGGAAGAGAGTGTTTCCTTAGGTTCCGGGCCTAGTTTCCTATACGTTTAGAACTGCAACGAAGCGAGGATGAATTTTCGAGGACTCAGTGGATGCTCTCACACGGAAGGGTAGCTTCCGTGTCCCGTTGCTCTCTGGGTGCTCACTCCCTCCAGTCTCTGGTCAGAGCGCGATTTACTCTCCATCGAGGCCCCTGATGCCTAGAAGGTGATTTTTAACGATCTTGAATATTTAGTTGGTTTCAGTGGCATCGTCCGTGTACAAACCCAGTCTGCCATGTTGCCAGAAACAATTCATTAAGAGATATTTCTAAAGGTGTATCAGAGGCCTGTCTTTAAGAAACCCACCTTGGTCATCACGAATGTTGACATTGATTCCTGCACTTGATTTGCCGTCATTTTGTTGGGGGTTTATATATGTGTTCATGTGTGTGTGAGACAGTCAACTTTTCTTACAGTGTCTTTGTCTAGCATCTGTGTTAAGGTTCTGTTAGCCTCACAAAATGACTTGGAAATGCCCTACTTTTTCTGCTCTTCGTACAATTTGTGTGAGGCCGAAATGAAAACTCGATAGACCACGACTAAAACTGACGTCGTGTTCCTCTGTGGAAAGATTTAAGATGAGTGATTTTATTTATTGGCTTTAGAATCATTTACATTTACATTTCTTTTTAAGTCAGCTCTAATAATTTAATATTTACTAAGAGAGTTTCTCTCACTTAAGGTTTCAAAATTACTTTTCAGGGGTTTCTAAAACCTTGTGTTGATTTTATCCATAATGCGCCTGTAGTTGGGTTCCCTTTTAAGTTCCTAGTGTTGCTTGTTTTTGCTTTTTCCTGCTCAGTCTTTCCATACCTCATATGAATGACATCATAGTGTTCACCCCTTTGTGACTAGCTTACTGTCCTCAAGCTTGTGTAGCATCTCTGGTGTAGCATGAAGCAGGGTTTCCTTTTTACGGCCACGTAATATTCCATTGTATGCATAGAGCACATTTTCTTTATCCACTCATCCCTCAATGGACAGCTGGGTTTCTTCCACCTCTTGGCTGCAGCAAACATGGATGTGCCAGTAACCCTTTGAGGCCCTGTTTTGATTTTTTTTTTAAATGTATACCAAAGGGGATTTTTGGATCAAATGTCAATTCTATTTTTAATTTTTTTAAGGCTCTTCCAGACTGTTTCATAGCAGCACCGCCATCTTACATTTCTAACAGGGCACAAGGATTTCAATTTCTCTGTATCATCATCAAACTTTTGTAGTCCGCTTTTTTTTTTTGAGATACCAGCCTTTTCTTTTTTCTTTTATTTGTTTTTATTTTATTTTAAAATATATTTTATTGATTATGCTATTATAGTTGTCCCATCCCCCACTTATTCTCCTCTGCCCTGCACCCTCTCTCCCACCTGCATCCCCGCCCCCCCCGCCCCCGCTTAGTTCATGTCCATGGGTCACACATATAAGTTCTTTGGCTTCTCCATTTCCCATACTATTCTTAACTTCCCCCTGTCTATTTTGTACCTA